>JAVDBV010078181.1:0-14082 GCA_032619315.1 Piper longum
TTTCCGGATTAATAACTCTCGAGGATGAGATCCCTCAAGAATGATTTCGAAAACAAGATCCACAGCAAGTTGCCTTCGGGCCTATTTTATAAATCCCTTCCTAGGCCTATATATATTTTTATCGAGTTTTCAGTGAGATCAGAGACACAGAAATCGACTACACGTACCATGCAGAGGATGCTTTGACAGTCAAAGCGGGCTCTGGATAGTACGAGTGGACTGTTCCATTCCTGAGGGATCCTGACAACTCCGCGTTTGAGTTCCTCACACACGGAGAACATGGAGGTTTACGGGTACTGTTTAGTACAGCGCATGTCATGACTTATGGTTTCCAGGGTACTGATGGCAACTGCCTGAGAGTACTCGACCTTCGTGCTCAAGGCCAGGAGAAATATGGAGGTAAGGAGAGGGCTTAGGATTTGAGACCAGAAAATGAAGAAAATGCCTAGAACGGCAACAACAGCAGCAAGTTCAGTCAGTTCGGGATGCTACAGGGTCTGCAGCCCAGTGGCTCCTCAGTAGATGCCCTTGAGAGAGTTCAAGAGGAGTATATGGATTTTCTTTCATATGAGAGTTTGCTCTCATAGCCAGTTTGTTATTAGTTATTTTCTGGACCAGCAACGTTCGTTACTGACGTTTTTCTACTATATGTAGGTGACGAGTACGAGATGGATGTGCCTGTTGGACGGAGGAGCAATAAGGTCTTCTGCACACACACATATGTTTGGTGAATGATTGTTTAATATTTCTATTTGTGCTTTTATTATATATGAACTAATGAGAAGAAATGAAGAGCACGACGAGGTGATTAAGCGTTAAGAAATGAAATGTTGAGACATGGCATGAAACATGAATAGATGACACAGGTGGGCTGAGACCCAAGTTTCAGAGTGAGCTATAGCAGTCCAGGCTATGTGAATGTAGTTTTTGATATATGTTTATATACATGTACGTATACTATGTTGACAGGGTAGCCCTTAATTACATTTTTAGGGGAGACTCTGTCCGTATTAATTTGGAATTTTTATCTATTTTATTTAAATTGTTGATTCATGTGAATTGAGTGTCATGTCATCCATGTAGTATCCTGTTAGGGTTTTATGCATTTCACATATATATGGCGAGTTGTATCTTCATCTTAAAACGCCGAGATTGGATCCGCACGTGTTGGATTCGGGTTAGCCGACCTAACCGGGGCCTGTAACATGCCGGTTTGGTTCACGAGGGTGAACTGGACTTGGGATGTTAAAGCCCCTATCGTGGTCGTCCTCGCCCCTGCTCCCTTGCAGTCGCCCTCTCCTCGATGCGGTTGCCTGCCCCATTACGGCAAGGTAAGGATGACCGCGACAGGGCAGGGCCACCTAAGGTAGGGTCAAGGTGGAATATAGCCGGGTGGTGGTGGCAGGATGATGTCGCCAACAAAGGAAGATTTTTTTTTTATTTAATCAGACAACCCAGATATGAACACTGGACAGAAAGTTTTTTCTACCCCGGATCGTAAACCTTTTACATGTATAAAATATCAATCATCCATATTGAACCAAAATCTCAGATGCGCCCATCAATCAAATCCTATGGCGTTCTAGGCAAAGTTTTGCAAAATTTTTTAAAATAATCATCAAAAAATCCAAATTCATTAAAATATCAAAAAATTATATTAAAAAGGGTAAATTCTATAAAACCTGATTGATGGACAGTCAGCCACCAAAATCTCCTCCCTCTCACCCGGTGAAATTTCGGTTCATCCATAGTATAACATATGTGCAGGAGTTACTTCTTGTTTGTATTTTGATATACGTAAAAGGCTAGCTACAAGAGAGGCAGCGTGGAAGTCATCATCAATTTGCCAGTCGGTTAAAATGGGTACCTCAAAAATGGAGGGCTACACTCCTATTTTCGTTTGCAAGCTTGAGATACATAGTATAGTAGGTCATGAATAGAAAAAGCGACATTCAAACCATTAAGGAATTGCTTAAGTGTCGTAAAAAAATTATTTACCGTAGGTTCCCACTGCAAACTGTATCGTTCGGATTGTTTCGGTCGTACACCAGCGAAGCTTCCTAAATTGATCAAAGAAATGACAGACAACTTCACACGTAAAAAAGACAGATGAAGTATAAGTAAAACGCCAATAATACTGCCAAACTGACCTCTCCGCCGGAATTACAGAGAAGAAAGGACAACCAATCCTTTTTATTAATCATTAAACAATATTCAGACAAACCATCAATGAATGAAAACACTAACTCCTATCTGAAGCTGAGCAAGTCATCTTCAAACCATTATATTTCAATCAAGGTACAATTTTACGTCAATCCCATTGTCCGTAAGGGATTGAACAACCGCTCTTATTTTACCTTCAAACTTGTCTCGTTCTCTTGGAATAAACATCAGCTTCTCGAGCTCTGTCCGCCAAAATCCGACCAACTGCCAAGCATGCAGGTATGTCTGCTCGAGGTTTAAGCATAGCTTTAATGTCTTTAGAGTTTGTGCCTACTACAGCAACTTGCTTGCTTGTTACCCTGTGAGTCCGGGATGTTGGCACAAAACGTTTGGAGATGAAATACATCAATTGTAAAAGGCTCGATATAAGCTGTTGTTCTCTGCTTGAATGTGCTTATGAGGGTTCTTCGATTTCTTCGCCTTCTCGTAAGTGTAAGGACGACTGTTATCATCATCCAAGAAATCCTCAACCACAAAGAAGCTTCTTGGAGCAGATACGACCTTGAATGAGCAAGATTAAACGGTCAGCTTAAGACTAATTAGAAGAATATAATAGACGAGAGTAAGCTCTAAATAATCGAAGAAAATTTAGATTCGATCTTCTTCCTAAACAACTCTATCACATAAAAATAAATCAGGCAATGAAACAGCCCACACAAAGAGGAGAAAATGTGTTTACGATTAAAAAGGACTGCTTAAAGAGGAAGATCCACCAGAAAAATGCACATTTTGGAACCCCAGGAATACCATCTATCATTATGGTGATATCATCGTCTATTGGCAGATTGGAAGCTACAAATTTGAATGTTAAGCATAGAAATATAGACTTCGAATGATAACCTGGTGCGTATCACAAACCTAGCAAGATCGAAAGGTACCATGGGCGTCTTTCTTTCCATTCAAACAAGACACCAACATCCTCAAAATTCTCATCACATCAAGCCGTTCAAATTTTATGCAAATGTTGGTATTTTTCCTCCAAAGCAAGCCAACAGATCACACCAAACAAACCATGGTCATATTACAAAAGGGGCATCATTGGTAATCCATAATGGCAGTGATAGGATTTTACCAGCTACTTTTAGTAAGGCAATAATCTTCACCATTTCTACACAATGTAGCATGGACAAGCAAGCACCTTTCCTTCATGGAAGCTGCTCCAAAGGCACAAAGTAATGCGGCACACGCTTGTTGTGGGCAACAAAATAGCAGCTCCCTCTCAATACATCACTCCTCACCTTCTTCCACATTTCTACTCCACCCTAACATAAACAACACCAATACAAAAGCCATTTCAGATGCCACGGCATGCTAATTCAACCAAAACGCAGTTCAAGAAAACGCAGATTGGGGTTTGACAGATGCCAAGGTTACCAATTTCCCGAAAGAACTGATGACAGGGAACGGCGGCGACTTTGCGGAACGGAAAATTGCCGCGCAAAGTATGAGAGTTCGCTTATTATGCGTCTACTGAGCTGCTCCAAAACCAGCTATCTCTGATTGTAATGGCTCTTTGAGGGCGGATTGGTCGCTGCCGCCACCGCCGCCGTAGTTTGGTCGGAGAGTAGACGCAGAGGGCGAGTGCGGCGGACGGGGATTAGGCCTCTATAGTACTGGGTCGGGTCTGGAACCCGCATCCGACCCGTTTATGACATGGTATTGGGCTTGGGTGCATTTTTTGGGTTGGGCCTTAAACAAAATTATTTAGGCAAACATCATAAATGCCCAGATTTTAAAATTTTCAATTAAAAATAATCGAATTTTTAAACTTATATCACACAATCATTTTTTAAAATTTTCATGTCAATCATGAGAAAATATAATTATTTTTTATTTAATGACAAAAATACCCATAAAAATCTCATTTTATAAAAAAATGATAATAAATTGAAGTTATAATCTTTACTTGTTTTATATATCAAAATAAAAAGATTGTTAATGATGAATACATTTTAAAATTAGATTATTTTTTATTTATAGTCAAAAATAGAAAATTTTAGATTTTTTTCTAAATTTAATAGATTAAAATTACATAAAAAATAAAATAAAATATATATTTGGGTGTTTTAAATTTTAATCCGAACTTATTATATTTTATTAGAAATAATTTTTTTAAAAATAATATATTTTAAATTTGGATTTTTTTTTTTGAAAACTGTAAATATCATTTGTCATAATATAAGAAAAAATATGTTCAAGAAAATTTGAAGTAGAAAAAAAGGGGGTGTTAATAAAATAAAAATTTATGAACCAAATATATTTAAAATATAAAAATTAACTATATGCAAATAAGAATAAAAGATCTTGCTATATATGAAGTAAAAATATGAGATGTGGTTATATTTGATAGAAGTTTAAACTCTTAGTTATTTATGATATAAAACTTTAAAACATGGTTATTTATGATATTTTTCTCAAATTATTTCAAGCATTATCTTCTTGTAGTTATGCCGCAAGTTTTTGTCAGTAAGAAAAATGCTCCGGCTCCTAGACAAATTTTGTATGATATATTTGACAATAATAGCATTGACGATATCTTAAAACTGAAAATTAATTATGAAAATGTCGTAAAAAATTGGTGCAAAAGTTAAACTTGTGTTCAGTGCTATGATTATTTGTGACTAAATTTCGACAAAAAACAAACGATTTTAACTTGCATGTTTATTCTTAAAATAAGACAATGTGATAATGAGAACAAGAGTTTCTTTTTCATACCAATTTTTTTTATTGCTTGCATTTGTGATTTTTATAGTTTGGATTTAGCTGGAGGTTCAGTGTTTTGGAAGCATTTATTTTGGGTGATTAGATGCTGATTGATTTTTTTCCTTCCAGTAAGCAAATTTATTACTTCCAAAAATACAGGAAACAACTAGGGCACTACCTAATCTATTTTTTACAAAGTAAAAACCCTAACTTAATGGACTCTATAAACCTTAACAATCGTCTTCAACATCTCTCAAGACCCTGTTCTCCAAAGAATGGGAACTTGGTGAAGTACCTAATACATAGGCTATGCCTGTTCTTCGCTTTTGCCGATACCTTGGTCATACAGATAATGATATAAACCTTTTTCTTTCTTCTTTTAGTGCACACAAGCTTTTTAGCATAACACTCTGCAACCACTCCAAGTTTTAAATTTGGTGCTTGGCACCTCTCACCTGCTCATGCTGTCCATTAAGATGAAATTATTGTTACATGTCTTGCATTTTCTGTGGACTCATCACTGAGGATCTTTAAATGATTACGTATACGAGCATAAAGATGAAAATTCATATACTAAAAACGAAGGGGCAACTCACCGGGCACAACGAGCGGTTGCCCATAGCGTCTGATAATTATTATTACGAAGCAAAGAAAACATAAGATATTGAAATAAGAAAACACATTTTTACCTGGTAAGTCCTCACTCCTTAGTGATAACCTTAAAACTAGAGAGTATATCTTAGGTCCTATGAGCCCCCAATTAAACTCTGATATTATTATTGAGCCATTTAGCCCCGTAAAAGGGACTTACAATATGTGTTACGAGTTTCTCTTAATCCAAAAATTATCTAAAAGAATAAGACTTTCTCATTACCCTATATATACATCACCAAGAACATCAATAACCAAATAAACCCTTTAAATGAGACGTCACCCACCTGGACTGAATAAACCCTCTAAATCAGATGACACCCACCTAGACCATATAAACCCTTTAAATGAGACGGCGCCCACCTGGACCGTATAAACCCTTTAAATCAAATGGTACCCGCCTGACAACTCCTCTCAAATCATCATGTGAAATTCATGAAAGAAACTCCGACAATTTACGTAGACAAACATCAAATCTCTGAAGAACGCACATGCACCAAATCTCCCAAAAAGACACCCACCTAGCAAACTCCTCTCAAATCATTAGATGAAACCTATAAAGGAAAATCCGACAATTGGCGTAGGCAAACATCAAATCTATCAAGATTATAACTCGGCTCTAATACACTTTTTGGGCCCTTTGGGCCCTAAAAGGAACTTGCAATAAGTGTTACGGGTCTTTCTTAATCCAAAAATTAATTCAAAAAATAAGACATTCTCATTAGTTTATATACACATTACTAAAATTATCCACGATCGATGTGGGATAAACCCAACAAGTATGATACCACTTCTTACGCTCTTTGGGCCCCCAACTAGGTTTTGATCTCACTGTTGGGCCCTTTAAGGCCCAAAAAGGAATTTATAATAAGTGTTATGGGTCTCTGTTAATTCAAAAGTTGATTCAAAGAATAAAGCTTTCTCATTAACCTATATACACATTACTAAGATAATCCACGATTAATGTAGAATAAATTCAACAACTCCTCTTCACATATCAGGAGTCCTTAAAATTATTATTGTCTAATAAACTCCATTTAAATCAGACGGTACCCGCCTCTCAAACTCCTCTCAAATCATCTAGTGGAATCTATAAAGAAAACTTTGGCAATCGGTATACACAAATACCAAGTCTTTTAAAATTGTAATCTAGTTCTAATTTTATTTTCTATGCTATTTAAGTCCCTAAGTAAACTCTAATACTATAGTTGGGCCCTTTTGGCTTCAAAAGAGACTTATAATAGATATTACGAGATTTTCTTAATCTAAAAATTAACTAAAAAAATAAAATTTTTTCGTTAATATATATACACATCACCAAAATTATCCACGACTGAAATAAAATAAATCTAATAATATATATATATATATATATATATATATATATTTCCAAAGCATAATTAAGATAGAAGTAGGCTAGACATTACTTAAAAAACAACTGGTATCGAAAAGAGAGGAAGCAAATTCGTTGAGTCTAAGGTAGATGGACTTCAATTTCCAGATCCTGCTAAATTGACCAAGTGATTACCATGCCAGCACGCCAACATGCTATTGGACGCAATGATTTCCGGATTCAATAATTTCAGATGTTTTTGTATGGGCGTGTACCAAGTTCCAACTCCGGAAAGCAATGGTGCACTACAAAGGTGACATTTTTAGTGGAGGTTTAGTAGGTCTAAAAATATAGCTTCAATGGTCATGAGTACACCTTTATCACCAATTAAAAAAGGAGGAGAGCCATCGATTGCATTGACTTGTTCAGTCATTGTTCATTCGATAGGAAAAACATCAACTTTATCTAAAATATCTAATATATATATGCATGTATAGATTTGGCACTTTTTTTTTTCTTACAACGAGATTTGGTTCATAATATAAGGTCCAACGAGACGACGAGAACACCGAATTCATCTTTCATCACAACGCTGCTAACAAAGATAAGTGGAAGATATACGATTGAGCGTAAACAAAAGTATCCCATGAATGGCCACCCATCCCCATTGTGCAACAAAGAACAAAAACCTGCAACAGACTTCACTACAATTTCCACAACTATCTTATAATAATCTAACTACATACATGTTCAATCTTAGTAGGTAGACTAGAATTAAGGAAACCAGTGACGTCTCCTTCCTCTCCCTCCTTTGAACTAAGCCTAACAATTCCCTCCTTCCAATTCTCACCTTTGATCGTCTCCAAACTCGTTTGTAACACTTCCTTCAACCACTTGTCAAAATGCCTGTTGAGAAACCGAGTTGAACCTTTGCTCAACTCCTCCAAGGCCTTGTCATCCATCTCAAACCTCACTTTGGTGCCCAGTACTTCCTTGGCTGCTTCTTCCATCTTGGTCCGGAATCTACCTTGAAAGTGGTAGAACTCTCTTGTGTTGTTGTCTAGGACAAGCCGGTGTTTGATGGACTGCAGAAAGCCCTGTAGGCGGTTGGTTGGGTTGATCTTGGATTCTTCAAAGTCGACTTCTGCTGTGATATTGAGGTCGAGTGTGTTGAGACACCGAATAGATGCAGCTTGTTCTGTTTCATCATTCATCTTCCTCTGCTTGGGATTGTTTGGTGAATCCCAGTTGGCTTTTCTCTTGGTGGGTGATTCGGAAGACTCTTCTTCTGATTTTCCTTCTATAGATAGTTCCATCTTAATTACCGTATTGATTGCGTCTTTCTTCTGATCGCATGTTTGTCCGGTCGTTACTATCAACACCCTCTGAAATGCTCTGTCATCCATACCAATTGAGTCTTCGAGCTTGTCTTGTTCAAAGACTTCGGCCATGATTTTGATGAAGTCGTCGTCTGCACGGTCGATTTCTTCAATCAACACCACACTACTTCTCTCCTTTTTCATGGTCTCGGTGAAGGTTTCAACACTTGATAAGTCTCCTTTGGCATTCTTCACGTTGATGTGAACTAGCTTACCCACAGACCCAAAGACAGACTCTGCCACGGCTAGTGCCAGCCTATTCTTTGCAATCCAATCATTTCCATCGATCAATATCCAAGACCCCTCCTTCTCATTATGGGATTTGTGATCTAGCAATGAATCTAAAATGAATGGTATTTTCTCTGATTGCCATGGAATGTTCTCCTGTAATACTCGGAACAAACCTTCATCTCCCACTTTTTCTCTGTTGGGCTCAGAGAGTGTGGTACACTCGGACAAAGGGGAGCTGCCCAGTTGAAGGGTAATCTTGGCTTCCTTTTGGTCAATTCCATTGGGAGAGTCACCTGCATTGGATGACTGTAATGGTTTTCTGAGCTCACCAAAGAGAAGAGGATTGACCCCAACCTTTGGAGCTGATTCTGTAGAGCTTGAGTTAGTCGAGTTTGCAGACTGGTTTGATCTCATTATGGAGGACCACCATGGATAAAATGGAGGATTGGATGGTTGACGCAAAAGGGAGGATCCATTTTTTCGGTTTGGATGGTGTATACTTTGGCACAATCTGTTCCATTTCCTTCTTAGTTCAAGCAATATCTCCTGAAATGGGATGAACAAGGTAATCAAATTTTTGTAATCTAAACTTGTTTGAATTAGTAGCTAAGATGTGTACTCACACTGTGACACTTCTCTGTTTTGAGGGGATTCATCCAATGGGGCAAATGGTTTGCACCCTTTGCATGGTTTACAGGTAAAGATCTTAGCCTGTTGGACATGAAAACTCCCACTTCCTTTTCATAGTTCACGGTGCACTCCCGGCAGCAATTGATTTTACACTCTTCTTCCTGAGTTTGATCGTTGACGACGGTCGAATCCAACATTTTAGATGGACTAAAAGAGTAAACACTTCTTAGATCCGCACCACTGAAAAATGTTGATCAAGAACAACCTTTTAATACATCTTTTTTTTTGACGGACAACTGAACCACTACACTATGCATTATTGTAATTCTAAACAGATTTGCATATCTAAAACATAGAATTAATATTCTACTCCCGTGAATTCAGAAGGATATACCTTGCTGGTGAATAAAGGCTCAATCCAAGACCACCACTAGGAATGGGCACTGCATGGAGAGACCATTGAATGTCTAATGGAGGGGTTCTCATCTGACATCTCATGTATGTTTGGTAGCTTGCTAGTCCCAGCAACCACAATTTGCTGTTGAAGCAACTAAAATCAGACATCAATCTTCCAATTTCTATGACAATGTGATCTATGGGGCTATATTTCACAACATTGCCACGATCTTCAACTGCCCATTTGAGATCCCCGGCGTAGATGATGGCCCCTCCTGTTGACACAAGGGAGGTCACACTCCTCCTCAAATCTGCCACCTTCAACTCCACGTCCTCTCTTTTCATGAAGCTCAAAGGGAAGGAGGAAAGAGTAAACTTGACGAAGTGAACCGATTTCAGCTCCTGGGGAACTTCTCCCCTCTCCATCTTCTCCATCAACTGAGAAACCAAACGTTCAGAAACGGACAAAGAATCCGCAACAAGTATGGCGTTCCTCCTCTTCTTCCTCAACAACACCTCCATGACCAGGCTCAAATCATCTTTACCGGTCTCTCTCGACGCTTCCAAGAAATGGGTCGCCGAGCTCTGCTTCTTCTGGGAGTGGAAAAGAAGCGAGCTAGGCCAGAAGCTGGAATCACCATCGTTTTCACCACAAGACGACGCAAACAGCGCGCCATGGCCTGATGTATAGAACATGGGAGGGGGTGAGGTGTCCTCCAAGTTGTTCTTAACACAAGTGCTAGAAAACCCAGCTTCCATCATCACCCTACTCACACTCGGGTCATCCAAAATGGAGATGATGAGCTGCTCCAACTCCACTTTTATAGCCAAGAGAGGCTGCTGCTGCTGCTGCTGCTCAATGCAGCCTCTCCTCTGATGCGCCTGAGCTCTCTTCAATGCGGCAATGAGAGCATTGGACAGAGAAGGCTGGGAGTGGAGCACGGGAGTTGGGATGGTGGGTAGCCGGTTGAGAGCGACGTTGAAGCAGAGCTCCAAAGCTCTGGACTGAAGAGGGTGGGAGAGGGAGTGTGGGTGGGATTTGAGGCAAGCCCTTCGGAGAAGGCTTGCTCTGGAGCTCAAGAGAGTGGTGGCCACATGAAGAGGAGTGACCTGGGCATGGCCTCTCCCCTTGGCCAGGCTCACCGAGTGCTTGAGCACCGAAGCAGCCTCCGATGTGAGGGTCTGCTGCACTGTGCAAGCTACTGTTCGCATCACTTGCCCCCCTCACCACCCCCCAACTCCCCCTTTGGAAGAAGCTCTGTTCTTGCAATATACTGTGCTTGCAAAGTATCTCTTGGAAGCTCAATTTCTTGCTCAAGATGCTACTTCTTCGTTCTTTCTTCCCACAAAGAAGAAGATAGAAGAGGTGGTAAAGAGTGTTAAGAGCAGTGAGCAGCTAAATATAGTGTGGTGTGCGTGGAGTGGTTCAAAATATTAGAAGCTCTTTGCCGCTAACTCTACTCTCCCCTCCACTTTCTTCTCTTTAGTTGCAAACTCGTGTCAGGTGCTTTTGCTTTGGCATGATTATATATAGTAATCCCAGCTCTAGAATTTTTCCTCATGTTCTGGTTTTGGAGACTTTAGCTTTGTTTGCTATGATTCTGTGTGGCTTTAGCCAAAAAGAATGTAAAGCTGCCACCTACTTTTTCTAATGCACTTTCATTATCCGCCGTTCCTGATTTAAAATTTCTTCTCCCTGTACATATCTTTGTTGGATTTCATCCAGCTCCCTGTTTCTGAACACAGTGTCCTACTACATATACATGTATCCACGTTTATCAATATAGGCTCGCTGTACACTTGTTTGGGATGTTAATTAATGTGTACAATAAACTTGATCCATTACTAGTCATGTATTTTAGTACGTGATTGTTAATGTAATGAACGTCCAAATAGTTTTTGAAAATACAATTTAAGTATTTAACATTAAAGAGTAGAGATTAATGTTAAAAAAAATATAAACTTTATGCGAGGTTAAAAATATTAAAAAAAAAAAGGAATGCCAATGTTTTCTAAAAATTCATTAGTGTGTGAATATCGATTGTTTACGGTGTTTTGGCGACTCAAATAACCTTTAATGTACACTAGTCATTTTTTAAATCGAATATGGCTTGCCAACATAACTGATCAACAATTTTGAAGCCATTACACGTACTCATCGTAAAAAATTAAAATCCTAAAGCAGAACGTTAATAAAATCTTAAGAACTAGCTCAACACATTGTTCAACTCATTTAAGAAATTAATACCGATTAACCATAGTACTACTTAGGCGAGTTATCATCTATTGTCCGATAAATTTACCCAAACAAAAAACGAGTTGAATAATCTTATATATTTACTCAAGGGTACTAATCAATATATATTTGTAAGGCAATGTATGGATCAGTACTTCACTACCTCTTTCTGATTGACAAATGAGTACACTTCCACTACAGTCGACCGTCTGAGAAGTGTCAAGCAGAATTGAATGGACTAGCTATAGTTTGATCAAATTATACATGACACTATTTGGAACTACATATTGCAGCTTGGACTCTTGAATCAAGTACTGGCAGTAACAACTACATGCTGCTTGTTTCTTGCAGACGCCGAAGTACTAATATTCCTGTCATGTTGGAACGACGTGAGAAAGACCCTTCTGAGATCGTATATATCAGCATTCAACATTATGTTTCACGCCGGCACTCTCTAAATAATGCACGAAGTGAATGGACTGCAGGTTTTGCTCGTCCAGATCCCGCTTGACAATCTGAGTCTCTGTAGATGAAGAGCTTATAATTATGAGGCAAAGAATTACAAACTACAATGCATGATCATAATATTCGGAGTCTAGATCGGACGTCCTTTTATCTCCCATGCATGCACCTTGGAAGAGGCACTGAAAAGAATGTATTATGTCTGATCCTGAATGAGGCACTGCAAATTTAACAAAGAACCCAATTTGCAAGTGCATATGTATAAATGCTGTATGTGTAACTTGTTTATGTTTTATAGAATGAGTATGCTATACTATTCGTATAGATTCCTACTTGTTTAAACATTATTATAACATCGCCACGTTTCGAGCTTCTGGGTTTGTTGCTCATTCTGGGATTTTATTTTTGAAGTTGTAAATTACGAAGTAGATAAAGCTATTTTGGGAAAGGGGAATTGCTGAGTCTTTAGAAAAGCAAATTCAAACTATGAAGCTAGAGAACAACAAGTAGCTTGGCTGGTGATAAACGCACCACTGTCTTTTTCCTTTTGGTTTTTTCTTTCTTTCTTTCTAAACCTCCCAGTAGTTTAAATCTTTGTCATTCCCATGATTAGAAGCTTGAAATGAGTGGAATATGATACCCAGTCCAAAAGAGAAAAGTTTGAAAACGAAGAGCAAACCAGAGATGTCTTAAAATGCAAGATTTACATATCAAAGGCAAAAAGAAAAAGAAGGTAAAAAACATCTCAAAGGCAAGATGAACTGATCAAAGTTGCCTGCTTGCCTCATCTTGCAAGAAAGGTATTATTCTGCGGTGACGTGATGTATATCAAAGCACGATTCTGAACCTCAGTACAATATCTCGTTGGAAGAAATTGTTGAATGGCAGATTCAAACTTTTTTTTTTTCACCACCTCATCTTCGATCATTAAATCATGAAATTTAGCATTAATCCATATGACGACAGCATGAAAATGCATAGAAATGAATGTACACGTACCAGAGATGCACCATCTGATCGAAGAGTCAAAAGTTGAGCTTGGCATAAGTGAGCTGGTAATAAAATGTAACGTGTTTAATCTTAATTTGAAAAGGTGGTAAAAATGAGGTCAGGAGAGATAGAAAGCAGAAAGAATTAATACAGAAAGAGCCAGTAGGAATCGTCCAGCGAGAAGCTGGTGCAGCATGCCTGAGTGATGAATTGAAGGGCAATCAAATCAAATAACTTGGAAACAAGGGACAAAAAGAATCAAATAATGTTAATTTTATGCTATTATTGTTGCTTCTTGCTTGGCTTCTCTCTAATGTTTGCTCTTCCTATTATCAGTTCTCATTCCCTGATTTGGTGACTTTGAAAATATTGGATGGTATTCTACTGGTTCTTCTTCAACACTTGAATAATTATCGCTTTGATAAAAAATGGCTTAATAGATTCATCTTATCTTGCAAAGCTAATTAATGCAGCAACGCTTTCTGTTTAATTTATTTGGGCAGCAAGTGAAAGTTTTCTTCTTGCACGCATCAATCAGGTAATTAAATAGCATGTAGCTGTGAAAAAAGAAAAATCAGCTTCCTAGCTAGTAATGACAGACCAAAAGTTTGCCTTCCTCCCCCAATATCTGAGCATGTTTTATTATTTTCGCACCTAAAAATATAAAAGGCCAATTGGATCATACATAGAGTGTAAACGAGCCAAGCCTAATCGCGAATTTTTTGCGTTCGGCTCGGTTCTGCTCGTGCTCGTGCTCGTTAATTTTGTGCTCGAAAAAATACTCGACTCGAAATAGATAAGCTCGTTGAACAACGAACAGAGCTTGAGCAAAGGAGTATTCGGCTCGA
>JAVDBV010078249.1:998-17266 GCA_032619315.1 Piper longum
GCCAGGGGGAGGTGGGGCGAAGCTGGGCTGGGGGGGGGGCGGGGCGGGGCCGATGGAGGGGGGCCAAGCAGGGCAACGGCGGGGGTGAAGAGTCGGGGATGGCATTCTCGTAATTAAAAATTGACTCGACTCTCACTCGAGTTAAAAATAATAACTAATACCAAATAATTTTTAAAAAATAAAAAATATTAAAAAATATCATAAAATAAAATAAACACAGTAATATCAAAATGACATCAATACCTAATTTTTATTTATTTATATTATGAACAGGTATATGCATGATCCTGGAAAGGAGCATTGGCAAGCTGTGAAATGGATTCTAAGGTATATTCTGAATACCTTAGATATTGGACTAGTATATCAGCGGGAAGATAAAGATGGTCAGTGTGTGATTGGGTATTGTGATTCCGACTACGCTGGTGATTTGGATAAGCGACGGTCAACTACTGGTTATGTGTTTACTCTTGCAAGAGCACCAATCATTTGGAAATCCACTTTACAGTCAACAGTGGCTTTGTCTACTACAGAGGCAGAGTACATGGCAATTACAGAGGCTGTAAAGGAGGCAATTTGGCTTCAAGGGTTGCTTGGTGAACTGGGAATGAAACAGAAGCACATCAAAGTGCATTGTGATAGTCAGAGTGTTATTCATTTAGCAAAGAATCAGGTTTACCATTCAAGGACGAAGCACATCGACGTCCGATATCATTTTGTACGAGAAATTCTAGAAGAAGGTGGAGTCATAATCCAGAAGATTCAGATCACCAAGAATCCTGCTGATATGCTGACAAAAGTGGTAACTGCGATCAAATTTAAACATTGTTTGGACTTGGTTAATATTGTTACAAATTGAAAGATGGAGTTTGAAGACACTACTGAAAGTTGGATTTGTGAGAGAATTGTATGAAATTTTGCCAAGGTGGAGAATTGTTGTTTGGCAAAAAAAAAAAAAAAAAACTTTAGTCCCACATCTAATGTGATTGGGGGGGAGCTCCAACTCTATATAAGGACTCCTCCCCCCTTAGTTAAAATCATCCCAACGGTAATCCTGAATTACCTACTTCCCTTTCTACTGGTAGTAATTGTCTTTTCTACCATTAGTAATTCTTTCTCTCTTTGTAATATTTCTCTTTAGTGAAATATTATTTTGGTAGTGTCCGAGGACGTAGGCAATTGCCGAACCTCGTTAAATTCTGGTGTTTGTTCTTTTCTTTTCGTGTCTATTTAATAGCTATTGTCGGGTATAGTTGGTGTTAATTATTGTGCTATTTATATTACTTGTCTTGATAAAATTCTGTCTAGGAGTTGGTTTTTAAGCGGATTATCTTGTCCCACCAACTTTCATGGGAATTTTATCTTGGGGTAATTATTTAGTACAATAGTTTTCACGCTTATCATCTAGGTAATAGTTCTCACAGTGAACTAGTTATCTTTGGTGAAAATTACCCGTTTTTTACAACAAACACTTCATAATTCCTCTATTGAGTTGTACAAGGGTTCTTTCTGGTCCACACTCCTTACACAACTGCTTGGATGATACAATTACTTGATACCTTATGTGACTAAAAAATGAATCTACTAAATTTAGAGCTCAAAAGATTGTATAACAATCTTGAATGCGGCGGCCAATGCAGATAGTTGACATCTAGAAAATAGTTTTTGTCTTTAGCTTTTGGTACAATATTCATAAATACGTTTGGATTCAAATCAACCACTTTTAGTCATTCACCATGGCTTTATTCCTTCATTACGCATTCTCAACTTCTTTGATAGTTGTCAAGATAAGAAAGATGCCTTGTTTATATGGGCACCCATCACTGACCAAAATCATGTGAAACATACCCAAGGAGAATAAATAATATTTTTAGAAATGTAACAAATTCCCTATGTATGGCGATGACCACATTAAGAGCTATATGTGCATGACATTAATTTTGGGAAATAAATATTTTTTTATGGTGAACTTGGAACGAAGAAAGGTTAACACTGAAGTTGGGGAAAATGTACATCAATCAGATAAGAGGTGGTTGCAACGTACCAATAGAGCCCAAACAATCAACTTGAACGAAGAACGATGATTGTGAGTGTGAGGACTGAGGATGGTTTATTAGGGGTGTTAACGAGCTGAGTTGAGCACCACTTTATTTATGTTCAACTTGTTTTTAATTAAGCTTGTTTCATTATAAGGTCATATATTTCAAGCCAAATTTGAGACAAATATTTACTTATTCAAGCTTAGTTTGTGTTTAATTATGACATGATTCATGACAAGCCAAGCCAAGCAAAATAGCTTAGTTTGATTATACCATGATAAAGTAATAACCGGGAAGTACTTGATATTTAGTAGTGAGTACTAAATAATTCTAAGTATCCATTAATAAGAGTTATATGTCTCAGTTATTACTGACTAATTAAATAAGTAACTAGTTATTATGATTATGACATATATATACTTGTAATTTAGTCACAATAAATGTGATAAGTTATATTTGATATATTTCATTATAAGGAAATAATAATTGAGACATATTAAGTAATAGAAATAATTTTTTGTAAGTATTGTTGATAGTATAAAAGTTATTTATTCATATTAAAAACTTGATATAAAAAATATATACTAATTGAGTCGAGCCAAATATTTTATTTAGTTCAAGCGCATGGATGTCAAGTTTTGAGCCAAATTGAGCCGAACATTCTTTAATTTAAACTTTGTTCTTAGTTCGACAAGCTACTTATTTTAAGTCGAATATTTTATCAAATATAAAATTTACAAGTAAGAGTTTAAGCTAAACAGAATCAAATATAAAATGCTGACGAGTTGGCTTGGCTTGCTTACATCCTTAGGATCTAATACTTGGGGGAAAATAATAAGTGGCTTGAGAATGGGGTGGAGTTTTTCTAACTTTAGAGGGCGAGCGGCGAGCTTTATGCCTAAAAGTTACCGGTGAAAGACGTAGTTACCGGTCTTCCCCTCACGTCCCCCTTATCATCAGTAAAAAGATACCACTTGACGTATTTGGGGTCTCAAAAAAGGGAATCATTTCTTGACTCATAAAATTTTTTCCCTCCCCACTTTCGTTACGGGCAAGAAGAGAGAGAGAGGTGGTGGCTAACTAGATATAGGTCTTAGCGGGAATTTCTTATCACCTTCTTCCCAGGAACTACTTTTTTTTTATAGTTCGATTAGACTGATTCAAGCATGCATGCCTATGATGCATATCATATTAGCTTTTATAAACCTAATTCCTAAGAGTGAAGCTCCCATCAAAAGTTCAAAAACTTTCATGGGCTGCTAGGAGGAAAGTCGGCCATGGAGGTTGTTGAAACTGTAATAACAAATGGGGAATGGAAGCCCCTATTCTCCTTAATGTAAAGGGATTTCTTTGTCAGTGACAGTTGTTGGGCCCTTCGGGCCCCAAAAATGACTTGGAACAAGTTCATAGATCTTTCTTAATCCAAAAGCTAGCTTAAGAATTAAGGCTTTCCCATTAGCCTATATACAAGTCACCGATTGCCTCCAAATGGGATGTGAGATTAACCCAACAATTCTCCCCTTCACATATCACAAGACTCGAATCATCTCACCCTCACCATATGCAGAGCCAACATGCCTTGGTGAGGTTCCAGATGACACCAATTTGGGCCAACTTCGGACCGACCGACAAATCGGGAGACACAAATTTTGACCGACCGACAAATCGTGTGGCTAATTGAGGCAACATTAAACACTAAAACCAACCTTGGCTCTGATACCACTTGTTGGGCCCTTCGGGCCCCAAAAGTGACTTGCAACAGGTTCATGGGTCTCTCTTAATCCAAAAGCTAGTTTAAGAATTAAGGCTTTCCCATTAGCCTATATACAAGTCACCGGTTGCCTTTAAATGGGATGTGAGATTAACCCAACAATTCTCCCCTTCACACATCACAACACCCGAATCATCTCCCCTCACCACATGCGGAGATAATATGTCTTGGTGAGGTTCCAGATGACACCAATTCGAGCCAACTTCGGACCGACCGACAAATCGGGAGACACAAACTCGGACCGGCCGACAAATTGTGTGACTAATTGAGACAACACCAATAGCAGCAATGACAGGGTGTAACAGTAGAACCAAAATAGCATGGCTCCTCTTGAAAAGGATTTTCGTACGTAAGAGAATATCTATAACACTTAGAATAATCAAGTTAGTGCCGAATTAAGTAATAAAAGATCTTGACTTATAAAGTGCAGATCTTAAATTTGAGACTTTTTACACAGAAAATAATTTTTCAAACGAAGGTATTCGTGCTTAGATCGCAGCTCAGGATCACCCACATGAAAACCTTGTATTCCCTGAAGAGGCTTTACCCGGTGTAGACGGTTTTTAATGGAACTCTAGCTTTGTGACCAAGAAATTATTGGTTTTGCTTGGTGGGCTGGTAATGCTTGACTTATCAATTTATCCGGTAATCATATTAAGCCTTCCTCTTCAAGCTCTTTCCTTCCCGGTCTCATCTATAATCAACTTGTTGTAAGTTTGGTTGTTCATTCAGTTTACGTGTGTTTTCATATTGGGTAATCTTGGTTTAACTTGTAGGAGATTCCCAGGTACTTTCTTTAAGCACTAAGAGTTTAAAAATTCAGATTTTGGATTCGACTTCAAATTTACAACCACCTGTACTACTCTGGTGCTGCCTGGTTGAAATGCCCAAGTGGTACGATTCGGCGGGCAAGTTTTGGTTAAGCGTAGTGGCTGGTGGTAGTTGGAATTTGGAAGAGATTTGTGAATGATAATTAATTAAGATGTTTAATCAGGAATCGGAAAGAATTAACACGAACAGCACGCGGTAGGCCCACACTCATTCAAACGCGCATGGCTTTGAGATGGAAAATTTTGGTTGATGTTTATATTTTTCTGATTTACATAAAAAGCTGTGGATGTTATATTTTTTTAAAAAGATTGAGTACATAAAACTCATCTTAAAGCCTCAATATGATTTGTTTTGAATTTTTTTATTAAAAGAAAAAAAAAATCTCCGTTAGGAGGACAAGCCGGTTCAATATGGTATGGGAACCCATAACCAACTTGGCAATGTATCAAGCTACACTGCCACACTTGGGTTTAAGATTTATTGTTTAGGGTTTAAAATTTAGGATTTTTTGTATTCAATCACATCCAACCGAATTTTAATCTGAATATCCAGATATTTAGGTAATCTGATCAGTTCAACCATAAGAATCTTAGCTTGTAATTGTTCGGACTCAGACCCCCCTCCACAGGATTCCCAATTTTAGTGATCAAGTCGTCGGCATCCTATAATTGTTCCACCCACTACATTTAGAGATCAACTAATTGCCGAATGGAAGTAGATGGTCGTTGGATGAGGCCTTAAATGAAGGATGGGGCCTTACAACCATGCAGCGCATCACATCTCTTTCTCTATATATATATTCCCCACCACTTATGCACACCACACACTCAATCAACATTCAATCAACCATCAGTTCTTGGGATTACTATTATAGCTAGCTGGAAGCAATATCAACATGGCTTCCAAGTTGGAAGTGGAAGTGGAGGTCAAGTCCTCGGCAGATAAGTTCTGGGGTGGCATAAAAGAGTCCTCCAATCTCTTCCCCAAGATCTTCCCTGACCAGTTCAAGAGCATCGAGATAGTCGAAGGAGATGGAATAAGTGTTGGCTCCGTTAGGCTTATCAAATACGGCGAAGGTACACTACCATTATCATCATCATTTTACGCCTTACTCTATATATATTGCGACAGGTGACGCGAAATTTCTGTCAATTTAATAAGGACCCTAAAAATTTGATGCAGTGATACCGATAGTTACATTCGTGAAGGAGAGGATCGATGCGGCCGACGAGGAGAACAAGACGGTCGCATACAGTGTGATCGATGGAGAGCTGGCGACGTTCTACAAGGACTTCAAGGCCACTCTCGTGGTCAGTCCTAAGGGAGACGGAGCTGTAGTGAAGTGGGTCATTGAGTATGAAAAGGCTAATGAGGAGGTGCCAGAACCTCAGATCATGCAGGAGTTTGCAGTCAAGACGTTCAATGGTCTGGACGCATACCTTGCCGAGGCCTAGACGTTTATCATAAGCCTGACCCAGAGAGTATACTAGGGTCAATGCTAGGTTGGGGAGTTCAAATCTTGAATAAGAGGGAGTGAAAGATTTGATTATAGTTCACTGCTGTTGAATCTCTCTTCATCTGTTTGTTGAATTCGTCGTTAAATGGTTATAAATGCTGGTTTTGCTGAACGAAGATGGTTTATGCTTGTTGCATTTCTGCAAGTCGTTAAATGTTTAAATTTTATATAATGGGCTAAATATTATAAGCATGTACTGAGCCCGTGGGTCAGAAAATTAAAAAATTACTTAGGCCTATCCGTAATTAAAAAAATTACTTAGGCCTATCCGTTTGCAATTAGCAGAGTGGAGTTAGAATCAATCCAAATTTAAAAAAGACTTACATTTGATAGCATTAATATGTAAAAAATTAGCATATTACTGTTTGGACTCGATACCTCCACATTTCCATTTCTAGTGTTCAAATCGTCGGTACCTTCATAATGAGTCCACCCACAACATTTAGCGATCAACTAATAGCTGAATGGAAGTTGATGGTCATTGGATAAGGCCTTCAATGAATCTCACACACCCAGGATAACTTATACTACACTTATTCAATATTCAATTAGATATCAGTCGTTACTTCTTCCACTCTAGGCGCAATATCAAAATGGCTTCCAAGTTAGAAGTAGAATTGGAGGTCAAGTGCTCGGCAGATAAGTTTTGGGAGGGCATTAAGGAGTCCTCCGATCTACACCTTATCAAAAATAAGCTGCATCCGACACATGAATTTTGTATCAATGAGCTTAAATACTACGGTACCCCATTACTTCAATGCAGGCACGCCAATATTTAAGTTCTAGAAGAGAGGATCCATGCAGCCGACGAGAACAAGTCGGTCACATACAGTGTCATCGACCGTGAACTGGCAGGGTTCTACGAGTGTTCGAGGCCACTCTGGCTGTCACTACCAAGAGAGATGGCGCTGTTGCGAAGTAGAATATTGAATATGAGAGGGTTAATGAGGCATTTTAAGTACAACCATACACTCCCAGTCCTTTAACGAAAAAATAAAATTGACAAAAAAAAATATACGACTCATATGCAGGAGTCTCTCTGGCTGGGAGTTGAATGGTCGACAATCAAATTTTCCTTCTCTTCCTGCTCAGATTTGGGATAGACAATAAACTCGCGTCAACTAAAGAAACTTCAGGCGCAACCTTAATTTCGCCACTACTGCTATTCAAACATTCTTTGCTTCCAAATTCATGCACAAAGTCTGGAGCTGGAGGGATTTTGGCATCCAAACTATGTTCAGGTTCGGAACTTAACTTCAATTCTTCAGTTTCTAGTTTTGTGTCCAGAGTAGAGTTGGTATCTGCTTCAACAGGTTGACTAGCAGGTTCGTCTTCATCAAATGCAGAATCCACCTCCGCTAAGTTGGTAATCCTGAACCACAAGCTTTTCCTCTGGTGCATTGTCCTTCTGACCTTCGTGCACGACATCTACTGCCTCTTGGCCTGATGAGCAGTATACTTTCTTACACGCATACTCGTCATGTCCGACGTCAGAATCTGAATCTAACTCCACATACTTGGCTTGACTGGGACGGCGAGTTGACTGATATAAGCCAAAGAGGAAAATATTACGATTGTTTCAAAGAAGAAATCAACGGAGCTTGAAGCAAGTTTACCTGGCGTAGCACAGAGCTCTGCTTTGAGTTTTCTAACTCCATATGTCGTTCATGATCGCTCGAGCTGGAACTAGTTGTGTCAGAAGAGGCCTTTTCTTTTTGCCTCCGTGTAGTCCTCATTCCTCTACCTCCTGGATTTTGACTTCTCCCTCTCTTAGAATTTTGTCTAGACTTTGGCTAAATGATCTTTGCTTGAGAAAAACACCATCACAAATGTCACTCTTTAATTTCTTTGATGGAAGATTTGCTAATATTTGTTATTATGAATATTAATAATATTTAGTTTATTGTCACACTCAAAATATTAAAAAAAAAATTAAATACCAAATAGAAGTGACTTTTTATTATTTAATGGAAGATGAATGGTCTTAAAATTTTTTTATAAATAAGAACTAATTTGTTTCATTTTGAAAACAAGATAAAATAAGAGAAGATAAAATGTGTGAGAAAAAGAAGAGGGATATAGAGATAAGAAGAAGGATTAATATTATTCACCAATGTAATTTTATAATCTTATACGAATATTAAGAAAGAGAAATCTTGTAATCTCAATAGTATAGATTTAATAGGTAATCTTCTTGTATATCTCTATATGTTTGACTACTATAATCTTTAATTAAAGTAGTAAACTGTTCATTATGGTCACATGATTTTTTACTCTTAATTGAATGAGGGTTTTCTACGTTAAATTTTTGTTCTTTTAAATTTTTTTTATAGGTTATTTCTTAAGCATTATTTTCTAATATTTTATGTTCGTTGTTATTGATCTCAAATTTTTAAGGATTTTTATCAACAAGCTTATTATTTTGAGAAGGATCATTAGTCCCCGTGGACGTCTCCAGAGGTCTACCCACTTGACCATTTGATGTCTTTTCCTTACCAGATTTTGAGTTGGTAAACATATCCTCAACAACCAATCCAATAAGTCCTTCCCTGTAATTCTTTGACAGCTTTTTTAATGCGCTGGCAAATTTCTCATTGAATGTATAGAAATCTTCCTAACGCATTTGGGTCTACATGAAACAAAATAAACACAAAGTATGCAGGAATAATAAATTTCAGTAAGGCTTTTCTTAAAACAAATACGTAAGCATGTCTAATATGAACAAAGAAGATGCAAATATCACATAAAATGCAATCTAATGGATCAAAATATCCACAAATCCAATCATATTCTCGTTAAGTAATCCAACACTGATGTAAGATATCTATACTTATCAATGAGTCACTTCTACATCATATATCGAAGAAACACTTTTAAATAAATATAAGAGAATACAAGGACTTACAAGGACTTAAAAAGAGGATGCGATGTATTTTGACTATACTATTTTGTTTGCCAATAAAATAAAGCATCCTCATTGTATCAAGACATGTTTAATTGGAAATAAATTGAGAATTGGCCGAGAGCCTTGTATTTATCTTTTAATATTAGAGTAGTTAATAACTTAAAAATACCACGACAATTTTGCATCAAATTGGTTAGTAGAGCCTATGTTCTTGATTCCATGGTGTACCTATCGGTTGATGCCAGATCGACTATATGACATATTCTATCTTCCCATCACCATAGATGGTTGTCCCATTGATTTGTCCGCATATCTTTTCATATTCACCTAACATATTCTATCTTCTCATCACCGCAAAGGGTCATCCACTCGATCTACCCACAAATCTTTTCTATATTCACAAAAAAGAAAGAAAAAAGAAAAGAGATGGTGTTCTTGTCGATTAGTTTCAATTATGGCTCATGACTCCAATTTCAAATAGCTATCATGCTCCTAGTGTCAAGGAAGATTACTCATGGATGGGCCTTTTCTTCTAACTAGCTAATCATGTAGGTTGATCTTAAGAAAGGGATTACGATGTAAGACATCTACACTTATCAACGAGTCACTTTTACATTATATATTAAGGAGACACTTTTAAATAAATATAAGAGAATATGAGGAGTTAAAGGAATGTATTAATTAATTATATTGTTTTGTTTACAGGCTTCCTCATTGTATCCAGATATGTTTGAGTTGAAATAAATTAAAATTTGATTGAGAGCTTTTTATTTATCTTTTGTTATGAGGGAACTATTAACTCTCATGGGCTTTCTAAATTAACAACTACTCCTACATAACAAAAGAAAAATCTCTCACCCAAATCCCAAATTATTTTAACTCAAACATATCTTAATATAATGAGAAATATTTTATAAGCAAACAAAATTGTGTAATCAATTAATACATTGCATCTTCTTCCTTGACTTCTCGTATTCTTTTATATTTATTCACAAATGTCTCCCTGATATATATACGGTGTAAAAGTGACTTATTGATAAGTATAGATGTTTACATCACACACATAAGCTCATGACATTTATCTTCTATATCCTTAACTTCTTACTTAACATCAATATACTGTGTAAAGACAAAATCACAGAAAGAAAGGTTGCATTTCAAGTTTTAATGTCAGATTCGCCTAGTGACGGCCAACAAACAAAACAAGGAACTATTATTCAATGCCAAAACAAAAAGCCTTTAGGTCCCTATTCACATCAAGGAACTAGCACAAAACAACAGATAAAAATCACAAAAACAAAAAGCCTTTCCATTTCAAATATTGCAATAACACATAACTTGTCAGAAACACCTTGCTCATCTAAATTGTTCGATACTTCTCATACAGCTATCAGTGCATAAGAAGGAATAGACAAAGTACATTTTAACCAAATAATCATTTAAAGAAAAACTCATACAATTCAATATGCAATATTGAACGGAAATATGAACCGGTCCACATCTATCTTCCATCACACATCTTTTAATTCACGTTATCTTTATTTAATTTTTGTGTTGTATGATAAACAAGAAAAGGTCGTGTATTTCTACCTTAATGTAAACTGTGACTAACGTACCTTCATTTTGTTTATTGAACAGTAAATAAATAACACAAAGTTTCATGTAACATACACAATCCTGCATAGCTAGCGAATCCTATTAAAGGATTAGACAACATTATCAGAGAATGGATATGGTGAAAGGGCCATCAAGCCCTTCAATTGAATATCATTATTGCAATTTGCAAACACTTAAAAGCTTGTGTGGAAACCACAGTAAATTATTGCATTCTGACCAATGCACCACAACCAGCTAAAGCTTAATTATGAAGTAAGCGACCTCGGGTGTCATATTCCTTTAGGAAAGGTATCAGAAACTGATTAGCTTTCTTCTGGTCAGTCCACCCAAACCTTTTCAGCAGAGCCTGTTGACAGCATTTTCATGTCAAGCTGATTGTAACAGTAAATAAGTACCAGAAAATAGGAAAGATAGACAAGCAACGGAACACAGAAGAAAACCCAACACCGTTGCCTAAACTGCAAAAATTGAAATAATTACTTTCACTAATAAAAAAAATTCTAAACATGAGAAATGTTACCCTTATAGTTTAAAGCTTAATAATTTGATGTCCTAGTCCCTAGACAAAAAAAATATATGTATAGACAAGTATGCCTTTAAATATGATCCAGACTATTAGAAAAATTAAAAAACGCCTTCAATGGACACAATACTACACTGAAGGTTAACTTCAAGAACAATTTTACTATAGTTGGTCATAAGATGGATTAATAAAATACAATAGTATAATAATCATCAAATATTGAATTTTAGTGTCATGCGGTAAATAATTAAAGTTTAAACTTTTAACGAATTAAGTAATTTAAATAATCTTACGAGTGATATCCTTTAAATTTTAATACAAGCTATATTATATAATTGGATAAGACAATCTAACTGATCTTATGACAATTAACTAGAGTCAGTGAAAAGTTGATAAATTATTGTTAATATATAATCAAGTTATTATTGACAGAATAAGTTATTGTCATTTCTTAAAATGATATATATTCCTTTTTGGCAGCCCTAGTTAGCCTAAGACCAAATTCGTCCACCATTTACCGAGTACAACCGGGGTTAAGTAATTGACTCACTCCGACACATGGCCGCACCTTTAAAATTTTTGAAAGATAAAAGACCTGCCATCATGCCGAAAGGGCAATGATGCAAGATGACTCATTATGCATTTGTGATACCGAAAAGGTAAGTCAATAATAAATATCTGTAAGTTCAGGACATGGGCCATATAATATGTGTGTGCATACATGGGATTATAGCTGGATGGGACGGCCACCCCTTTTGGCATAATTGGAGCTAGACATAAGCGCATTATCACTAAAAATCTTGATAAATAATGATATGGAATATATTGACTTATTTCATGCAATTATACGACTTAGTGGTTTTATACCAAACATAGTTTTGTGAACATAGGTGAGTAGCTTCAGACTGATGGTTAAGAGTGTTGTCAGTAGTTTTTATAAAACTTGCAACACAAGTCAATGTTTTATAGTCTGAACAGGTCGGTTCGATTGTTATTTTCAGTGAGCCAATTTTAGAACATGCAAATTGAATCGAAGTCAGTCGTGTGATATGAACCATGAGAGTCATGTGTACCCAAGTATATGATGATAACATCAGTAAAACAACAGCAAGATGAGTTATCGTAATATATTAGAGTACACCTAGATTTTATTTATTTTTTTTTAGTAGACCATAAAATTATTTTTTTCTCAATATTAGGACACATTGTGGAGCAGTTTGGCTGGGTTATTAGTTATAAAGCATATCATTATGTTGTTATGGTATGTATTCTATTTTATGGGATTTTTTCCTATTTTTTGGATTTTAGGATTTATTACGAGTTAGTCGAAATAGAGTCAAGTTTTATTTACAAAACTACACCCACACCAAAACCCGATCTTCTCCTCCCCCCTAACTCAGACGCAGGCCCTACCCTTGCTGCCGACGCCGCCCTTGGCCGTCACACCTTCGTCGATCGAAGCGCCGAGCCCCCCCATGTCGTTGTCGTGCCGCCCCGAGTGTCTCCAGCCACCGCCCGGTCTCCACTATGGGAGCCACGACCTAGCGTCGCCCGTCCAGACACCATTCCACCTCCATCTACGCAGCTCCACCACCGTCGTGCTGCCGACACCACCCCCTTCGATCCCGACCATTTCCCTCATACTGAGCGCCACCGCAGAGGCCCAATCAAACATGTCGACTGACCTCGGTTGACCCCTCACCGCCTCCAGCAGTCATCGCCGTTGTTGTCGCCCTCACCACCACCACCATTGGGTCGAGCTCTCCGAACTGGTGCCAACCCATAACCCCAATTGTCTCACCGAAAAAGTTGTCAAAAAACTGTAAAAAAATCGGATTCACTGATATTCACCGGATCTTCCTCCGAATTTATTTAGTCGAACCCAATCGAACTTCAAACATCACCAGGTGCCGAATTCGAGTCTCGAGCCGTCCGACAAAATCATAGCCGTTTCCGATTGCCGACGGTGCGAGGTGTAATTTATATTGTAAATAAAAACATGAATTTCTTAATTGAATTATATTAAAATGAATGTTAAGGAACTAATTAGGTAAACTAAGTAATTATCATAATCTAATACAATGTAGTGCAATAAATCTTATATGATTGATATGGTGTGAGTATGTATTGATATGTGTATGTTATAGCATGTGTGAATGCATCATGAGTGGGTTTTAGCTTTTAGTTTGATGTGTAGGTACGGAATAGAAGCTCATCGCCTAGGAGCGTGGACATGATTTGAGCTTCTACCAAACTCGTTTAGGACTCGTTCCCCATTTTACGTTTTATTCCCTTCTATGTTTGTTTTATTACTTGTAGGACGGTTTAAATGGTGTTTTATCGGATCCTACTTAATCCGGGTCATTTAATTAATCAATTTTTTTTTGTTAACAACCCTCGAGGATCAGATCCCTCAAGTTTGATTTCGAATATATGATCTATCGCAATTTACCGTCGAGCATAATATATAAATCCCTTTATAGAACTACATATATAGTTTTATCGTGTTTTAGTGAGACAGGAGATACAAAAATTGACTCGCATGTACCATAAGTGAATGCACATGCCAGTCAAAGAGGGCTCTTGATTAGTGAGAGGGTTGTTCTATTCCTGATGGATCCTGACAACTCCCGTTTTGAATTCCTATCGCCCGGAGAAACGTGCAAGTCTACGGGTATTTTTTAGTACAACGCATGTCCAGATTTATGGTTAAAAGGGTACTAAAGGCAATTGTTTGAGAGTACTTGGCTTTCGTGCTCAAAGCCACAAGAATTATGTAGTAAATGAAAGGGCTAAGGTGGTAGTACCAAGGGACCAGAAAAATGAGGAAATGGTGAGAGAGGCATCAGACTAATCAGTTTAGGACACTATTGGGTCTCTAGCTTGATGGCTCCTCAGTAGATACCCTTAGGAGTGTTCACAAGAAGTATATAAATGTTTTCTTCAAAATGAGAGTCAGCTTTCATTTGCCAGTTTGTTATGTAGTTATATTTTTTGATCAATAACGCTCGTTACTAACATTTCTTTTATACATATGTAGGCAAGGATTAAATACTAAATATGTTGACTTGGACGAAAGAGCAGTGATGCCTTATATACACACACACTTGCTTGTCGTTAGGATGTTTGTTTGGGCTGTTTTGATTGTTTTGTTATGTTATTATGAAAAAAAAAATCCTTGTGATGAAATTGTCTGATATAAAAGATGATATGGTGAAGACTTTGGTAAATAAAAATGGATAGTGATAATATGATTCGAAATATATATTAGTGTGTAGGTCAAATGATAAAGGTGAAATGTTGATAACTCTGTAAAAGAGTTATTAATCTTTACATTTTATATCGATTTTTTGTCATGTTTCAAGTGATTTTTATTTCAATTTTATTAGTTTAAAAGTTTATTAGATATTATTAATAAAGTGAACAATTATTGTGAATTTGGTGAAAATTGTTAATTGATGTTGTTCTATGAAGGTATAAGAGTTAGAAGTCTATCCGGAATTAATTGAGTGTGAAATTATAACCAATCCTACCAGTACTAGGAATGCCAATATTTGGAGCAGGCAATTTACTGGAAGCGTCGAGGGAAGGTTTTGGGTGATCACAATGCGCCGAAGGAGGGATTTGCTGATATGTCGATAAGGATTAAGAAGATTTGGATAAGGATTTAAATCTTATCTTTAGCCAAACCTCAAGACGTTTGGATTGCAACTAACTCTGGAAAAAAAGGCTTGAACATAATTAAATATAAGCATGTCTTGTCATTGAAGATGAGAATTGGGTGTCCTTGGTGATAAGGATGTTTAATGGGTAGATAAGGATGCTGACGTTGAAACTTTAGAGTTGCAGATAAACACAGAGAAAGTCTCTACAAGGGGACATCCTCTTGTGTAAAAAATGGAGGAAAAAATGAAGAAAAAAGAAAAACAACATTAAATGGCTAAGAGACGACACGAAAGATGAGAGAAGGAAGATGAAGAAATTGAATCAGAACAACTTTAGTCTTAATTCATAATTAAATCATTCTTTGAATTTGTTTTCATTTTAAGTATAATTAATTAAATTAATTTTAATAATTGAGAATTTCTACTATTAATTTTTTGTAGAACGATACTTTCTTATTACTATTATTACTTACTTCGGCACATGCACTTGCGTTATAATTTTCACATCAAATGTGAATAGAATAAAAATTTGTAGGTGGGTCCAGACTCAAAACGTAGAGAATATTTTGATTTGTATGAATTAAATGTTTGTGTGAAAAATATGATGCCATGGATGTATATTGATTATGTATTTATACATGTTGATTTGACTAGGTGCCCCCTAATTGGACTTTTAGGGGAGATTCTGTCCGTTTTATTTCATGATTTTTTATTAATTTTTTTATCGTAATTATTTCGGTATCTACACTGGTTGTCATGCCATCCATGTAATAACATGTTATGGTTCTGTAGATTCATTCATGCATAGCGATTAGTATCTTCCATCTTGAAATGCCAAAAGAAAATCCACTCGAATTAAGTTTGGATTAACTAACTTAATTTGGACCCATGACATTTTGATTTGGTTTGCGAACGAGCCAGATTTGGGGTGTCATAGTTCCCTTACCAACCCAGGTTGGAAGAATTGATCAATAAAATTAGACTCTTCTTTATATTATTTGAATTATAATTTTGACTATAAGAAACAATTTGGAGGTCGTGAGACTTGTGTTTGCATAGTTAGTTTACCTTATGTTACAATTACATGTTATACATAATATAGCATGATTTATTTTATGGTTAATAAATTGTTAGAGATATTTGAATTTCATGTTTAATCATTTTTATTACACTATACCTCAAACATAATTATTTACTATGTAATGATGCATGTGCTTGCATTTTTATTTTTATATCATCCGTACCACCAGTCGGCTAAGGTGGGTTGTTACATTATAAGTAAATAATAATAATTTAATATTTAATTAATTGACACTAGCTAAATTTATATGGTCACATCAAATCATTAATCATTATAAAAAAAATCAAAATATATCAACAACTACTTGTATTTGTAAGATGTCA
>JAVDBV010078250.1:0-16836 GCA_032619315.1 Piper longum
GATTAAATCTCACTAAGTGAACATGAAACCAAAACCTTAAGTAAGTTATCTACTAAGGTTTAACACTTCACTTATGACCTAATTAAGAGAATTAAGTGTTTTTAAGTGTTGAGCTTGTGTTGAGGCTTTGCCTTGTTTTGCGTGCCGATCTGACCCGATTCTTATTCGGTTCCATCTCCATGCTAGGTATCACGGGTGAGCTCACCGACTGTGCAGATACGCTTGGAGCTTGGACCACAGGTCCGTAGGACTCTCTCCCTCTCTGCTTGACTCCTTGTGTGTATGGTTTAATCGTATTTTATACGTAGGATGACATCGAAAGCGTTTTATCGGATCCTTCCGATGTCAGGCTATTTAGCCGTGTTTTATATGCAAGTTTAATAAAACTAAAAGGATGAGATCCCTTGTTGGTTTTCGAACTTTAGCTCCAGAAGCCTATTATACAAGCCTCATCCCTAAGCCTATTATATAAGTACGCGCTGTTTTACAGATTTCATGAATAAGAGAATGAGTGGTACGGAGATATGTATGGACCGTGCTAGTACTCCTTCAAACCATGAGGTAGTGCGGGTGTATAATGGTACTGCGTAATGAAGCGTATTTCCGGAATATGTGGTACTAATTTAATTGTTCCTTTTGCCATTTGAGTACAGTGGCGGGTGATATGGAAGGTGTGAGGGCGTAAGCGCTGTATGTATGTATGATTATGATTATAGGCCGTGCATGCGAGCCGGCATTTGTTAAGTTTGTTTGCTTACTGCCCGGTGTGAGGCATTCTTGAAGTTTCATATGTTTTCGTGGGTAATGGAATGCCCATTTGCCAGATTGTATTAGTTATATTTCGGACCAGTAACATTCGTTACTGACGTTTTTCATATAATATATGTAGGTCTGTAAATCTTGAGTCGACTCTAGTGGGAGGACAGATAAGCTCTACACACACTTGAGCTCAACGCAGTATTTACTTTCTTACATTTATTTATATTTGTTGTGTTTTTATAAATAATTGACAATGTCTTCCATTCTCATGATACCAAGAGGGTTACTTCGATCTATTATATGGATCGAGTCTCACTGACTAATAATATTAAACATGTCTCGACTCGATCGTAACATTTCTGATTCGGTTCTTAAGTGAACTGAAATCGGGGTGTTACAACTTATCTACAATACACCAAGGGCCGGACCACTAATTATAAATAAATGAATAAAATAGGTGTGTATCATGAGTGCAGAGCAAAAATAATAATTATGCATCGATAGTTGTCAATATCCACAATGTATTCTAATAATAAATCCATAATGATAAATACTATATCCAAGTCTAATGTACCAAATCAACAAAGAAGCCCGCTATATTTAGTCCTTTCTATATGTAAACATATGCAACTAATAAAGCAAATGATATTAGTAAACTCTAATTGCTGATTTCTCCATCTGATCACTTGGCTTAGAACTCCAGTACCTGCGAACACTATCTAAGACTTTTAAGTAGTGATATATGCTTTTAGAAACTGAAAAATCATTAATAAATACTTCCATACTATTTTCTATCATGCCTAAGAAGATAGACATGATGCATCTTTGGAATGTTTTAGGTGCACTGCATAGACCAAAGGGCATCCTTCTAAAAGCATATGTTCAATATGGAAAAGTAAATGTGGCCTTCTCTTGATCTTCACAACTTCCATCATTACTGTCTTAAGACGTCTTTGGTTCTCCAATGATGGTTTGTGTCCTTCCTCCAAAAAAGTATTGTGCATACAGACATTTGGGCCAATGCCTCAAATATCAACAATGTTCCATCCCATAGACAACTTGTGTTTTCACAAAATTCTCAGTAACTTCTCGTCCTGTAAAGGGGTTAATGAAGTAGAAATAATAAGGGGGAGAGTATTAGAGTTTCCAAGACAGAAAGGGCTCAACTTGATCACAATCTTTAGTTTTGCTTGGTTGTGCATCCAAGAAAGCTACCATATCTTGAATCATTTTAAACTAAAGCTTTCTCAAGAATGTCTGATGATTGATGGTTTTCTTGTAATTTAGCAACACACTTTGAATGACATTAATTGCAAAGCTGTCATCTGTTCATTCTAAGTGCTTCATTGCCTTAAAAATATTGAATACCACTTACTCATCAATGACTCTCATCATCATTTCCCTAGCTACCACATCTATCAAGGTTCATCTAGCTGCAAGGAAAGGGTGGCCCATGATAAGTGTTATATCTTTGTCTTCCTCCATGTGTAACACAATAAAATCTACCGGAAATATAAACTTATCCACTTTCCCCATGATGTTTTAAATCTCTCCTTTTGAAAAACTATATGATATGTCAGCTAATTTCAAGTTCACAGTAGTTGGCTTCACTTCTACAGGTCCTAACCTCTTATAAATGGATAAAGGCATCAGATTGATGCTAGCACCCAAATCAAAAAATACCGTACTTGAAAACTTATCCTATTGAACAAGGAATAATAAATTGCACGGGACGTCAACTTGGGGGGTGTTTAACGCTACTGTTTGAAAATTCTATCAACATTTATTTCTTTGATAAGATCTACTCCATGAATTCGGTGTACCTGGGCATTTGCTCCAATGCTTTGACAAATGGGATATTAATAGACAACTTCTTGATAATTTTTAAAAAATTCTTGAAACTTTTGATCATGTTTGCTCTTTTGTTTCTCATGAAGGTAATGGATTTTCATAGCATACTTTACTGGAGCAGGTTGAGGAGCTAGTTTTGTACCTCTACCTATCCATCTTCATTCTCACCTTTAATGGCTTTGCTTCCATCTTCCTCCTTGTTGCTTCAGGTACCATGTAGGGGTTGGGTAACTCTTTTCCATTTCTCAATTCTACTGCTTTACACACCTTTCCATCTTCTATTCTATGCACTTGAGTGTCACTAGAAAGTTTTCCAAGTAGTTTGTTTGTGGATGCACCAGCCAACTTTCCAATATGATTTTCCAGATTCCTCATAGATACTTGCTGATTATGCATTTTTTGTTGTTGAGTTTGCATGAATTGCATAAACATTTTTTCCATTTATAATTTCTTTTCAACAGGTTGTTGTTGTAAGATCCCTCAACTTAGTCTCACATCTAATGCCTAATGAGGTAAGAACCTGTTTATAAGTGTGAATGAACTATAAATCTTTTTCTTGGTTAACTATTTTTAAAGAAATGACTTAGCCCATTGTATTACACTTTGGGACAAGACATTAAAAATGGTATTAGAGCCTCTAGTTCCATGTTAGATGGTGGGCTGGACTTGTAATGAATCGCCCTAACCGGCGCGGGTGTTACTTAATAATTTAAATTATGTAAACATAACATGCAAGAACATGAATTCTAATACGACAAATAAGTATAGAATTTATAACTCATAAAAAATATAAATCATGTTTCTGATAGCATATGACAGTATATAAAATAACCGTCTCACAGTCTCGGACCGTTTCCCATAGTCATATTTATAATACAAGAGAACAAAAGAAAGTCTAATTTATTATCCATTCACGAAGCTTGAGTTGGTAAAAGAACCACCAACCATACTTTTATTCTTTAGTCCAATGTTGCTCACCTACGGAGGCAATTCCACGTTAGTGATAAAACTAGTAAGCCGCATAATTAAATTAAACAATCAATATAAACCCTATTATCGTTTCACAAGTATTTTAGTAATTATGAGCCTATGCTGAACTCCAATTATGCTGGGAGTCAATATAAACCCCATCCAGATACCATCCCATGTATGCGCACGCACGCTACGTGGCCCATGACATGTACTTACCGATATTTTCCATTGACTCACCCTCTCGGTATCATAAGTGTATAATGAGCCTTCTTCCGCCATTGCACCCTGTCACCCCTTTTGGCTTGGGGGCAGGTATTGAATCTTTCAGGGGTGTGGCCCTGTGTCGAATTGAATCGACCCCGATTGCGTTCCAGCACATGGTGGTAAGATACTCTGGTTGACCAAGACTCCCACATAGTAATTTTAAAGGATGCGGCCCCATGTCAGACTTAGTCAATTCCTTAACCCCGGTTGCACTCGGTGCATGGTGATCAAATCTGGGCTCAGGCTGACAAGGGTTGCCAAAAGGGAAAATACAACAATTAAAATAATTATATGAACCTACAAGGTGGACTGGTATACCAAGAATGAGACAGAAAACTAATTCAGATGAGTGTAGCTCTGCGTCTTAAGTTCATGAGTTTAGCCCGCGTATCGAAACCCATTGCTAGATAAAATACTAATGTCTCTATATGATGCATGTGTAAAACCTGTGATTCGAGTCACGGTTTTATAGTTGTCAGCCGATCGGTTCACCTGTCGGTTCGAGTTGAATATATTTCAGAACACGTATACTGACCCGTTACCGGTCGCGTGTATAAGGTATGAGGGGTCATGTGTACTCGAGTATGTGATGATAACGTCATGAATGGGCAGACAATGAGTTATCAAAATATATGAGAGTGTATAGTTGATGATTTTAGATTTCTTTATTTTGTGACCGTAAAAATAATTTTAGGTCGTTTACCGCATTAGGACGCGTTATGGGGCAGTTTGGATGGGTTATTAGGTATAGAGCATGTCATTTCGATGTTGTGTGTTTTAAATTATTTTATGCAATTTTTTCCTAATTTTTCTAGATTTTTTTAGAATTTATTACAAGTTACTTATTATTTTGACTCAAGTCGGAAATGAGTTAATACTTATTTACGAGTTTTCCACCCAACGTGTTTCTTTTTTTTCTTTCCTTTCTTCTCAGACACTCTCCCCTACCCAATCCCCCACCTCGTTGCTGTTCACCGCCACTGTTAGCACCGCCCAGCGCTGCCTGGCCGCCGCTCGTCGCCGCCCAGTCTCGCCGTGGCATCGCCGTGCTACCCCGACCACCGCCAGCCACGATCGGGCCGCCGCAACGTCGGAATCGGGTGCGACACCGCCACCATTCTTGGACCTGATTCGCCGCCGTTTGGGCCGCGTTGCCGCCGCCGTGACACCGATGACCACCCTCTCAACCTGCTCAGTGTTCCCCCCTACCCAGTGCTGACGACGAGGCCGGCCGTGGGCCAGATTCGGTGCCGCCTCCGACGGCCATCACCGTCGCGGTCGGCCGTGTCGTCACCAACATTGGGTCAGGCTCGTCAAGACGATGCCGACCCTTACCCCCGATTGCCCCACCGTAACAGTCGGCGGAAAACCGCCGGGAAGCCGCCAGAAAACCACCGAGTTGCCGGAAAACCACCAAAACTAGTCGGAAAACCGGATTGACGAATTTCACCGGATTTTCTACACAGTTCACCCAGTCGAACCCGATTGAGCTTCGGATGCCGTCGAGCGCCGAATTCGAGGTTGAGATATACGCACGCCGAAACCCTACCCATCGCCGATTGCCAACAACATGAGGTATGATTACCTCTTTTCCTAATTTGATTGATTATAATCAATGATTCTTAGCGCAACATGTTAGGATTTATTGATTAATGTAATGAAGTTATAATTACTAATGAGATAATAAGTGAAATGCTTGATTAAGTGTGAATGAACAGCAAGTGAGCTGATGAGATAATCGAGTCTGAGTATGATAATTGACCACAACGTAACTTGGAAGCATGTAATAAAATTGGTATGAATGAGATAAGTTAGGATTAATTTTACAATTATGATTATTTGATTGTTAATTGATGATGATTGCATTGTGTGTGATAATTAGCTAGTGTGATGCATCATGTATAGCAGGCGTTAGTATTTGGTTCTGATGTGTAGGTACGGAGTAGGAGCTCACAGCCTAGGCACGATGACACGCTTGGAGCTTCTGCCAGGTCCGTTTAGGACTCGTCTTTGTTTTACGCTCTACTCCATCGTATGTTTGGTTTTCTACTTTCAGGACAAGTTAAGTGGTGTTTTATTGGATCCTATTTAACTTTGGTCATTTAACCGAACAGTTTTCTGAGATTAATAACTCTCTAGGATGAGATCCCTCGAGTATGTTTTCAAAAAAAAAATCTACCGCAAGTTGCCTTCATTACATTAAATTCCCTACCCATGCCTATATATATAGTTTTCGTGTTTTTCAGTGAGAGGTGGAAAGAGGGAGGCGGCCATGTCTTTAGATAGGGCATGTATTCGTCTTCGGGTTGATGTTGGGAGGACCCACTTCATCCTGAGGGATCATGCTAGCTCCGCGTTTGAGTTCCTAACACGCGGAAAATGTGGAGGTTTACGGGTACTATTTAGTACAGCGCATGCCCGAACTTGTGGTTCAAAGGGTAGTAAAGGCGATTGCCTAAGAGTACTCGGCCTTCGGCTTAAGGCCAGGAATAATATGGAGGACATAGAGGGCTGAGATGAACGAGAATGAGATTTGATGCAAGACGCAATAGATGAGATTTGATGCAAGACGCAATCGTTGAGATAGTCGAGGAAAGAGAATGAGATGGATAGGGGACGCTACCGCTCGAGGGCGACGGCTCCCATTAGTGCCTTTGTGAGAGTTCTTGAGGAAGTATATGGTTTTTATTTAATAGGAGGGTTAGCTCTCTTGTGCCAGTTTGATATTAGTTATTTTTCGGACCGGTAACACTTGTTACTGATGTGTTTTTGTATTATATGTAGGTGATGAGTGTGAGATGGATGCACCAGTTTGGACGGAGGAGCAGCGATGTCTCTTGCACACACATGTTTACTGATTGAATGTTTGATATTGTGTTTATGATTTATTTACGTTGAAATTGACGTGAGAAAATGTTAAGAGATGATAATATGTTGATGATTGAATGCAATGACTCGATAGCATGATGTAAATTATGAAAAGAATGTGCATGTGGGCTAAGACCCAAGCTTGAGAATAAGTATACCGCAAATTATATTTTGTGAATAAAATTGTTGATATGTCCATATATAGTGTATATATCATTTTGATAGGGTGGCCCTTAATAGCACTTTTAGGGAAGGTTCTGTCCGCTTTTGTTAGACTTCTTGTTTTGATTTTATCACAATTGTGTTGATGTGTAAATTTGTTGTATGTCATCAATGTAGTGGCATGCCAGGATTTTTGTGCATTCATCCATGCATGTAGAAAATCATATCTTCATCTTAAGATGCCGAGAGTAGATCCAGGTCAGCTTAACTGAATCTAATAGATTATCGAACGGTTTGGTCGCCGGTATCATTTTTGGGTCGGTTCACGGGTGAGCCGAATCGGGGTGTTACAGCATGTTTGTGTTGTGTGCTCATATCATCAATAAATAAAAAAATAAAACAATTCTAACAACCCTAAAAATAAATAACTGGCAAGAAAATCAAGACGTTATAATAATAATTAATTAATTTATAAATAATCAAGGAATACACTCATACATAATTAGATAAATAATAAATAGATTAGCATAAATAATACTTTTATAATAAAATAATAATATAATCATATTATATAAATGCATGGCTAAACACGAATAATATTATATATATACTCATATTAGTAAGCATATGACTAATTCAATAATTAATTAAATAATAAAATAATAATTGAATAAATAAAGAAAAATACTCATAACATTCAAACATATTAAACAATGTGAATATGCATCTAAACTAATGTAAGGGTTCTCGAATTACCAAAAATAGTCGAGAAGCGGCTGGATACGAGCTGAACCAAACCAAACTGAATGGCCTAAACCAACCAGAGCTAGAAAATGATTTGGGTTAGCTAGGCAGACTAGAATTGGACTGGCGGATTCGACATGGACATGGTCTAGTGGACAAGCATAACCAGGCGGATGCGAGCTAGACAAACGAGAAAAATGGGCAGATGAACCTGGAAATGGGTTGCGGGCCAACGGGCTGAACGAGGGTGGCGGTGCCCGTCGCCGGAAAATGTTGACGACGTCACGGCTAGGGTCATCGCCGGTCAGGATCGACAGGGAGCGTGATGGTGGAAGTATTGGTGGTGATGACCGGCAGTGTCCGGTCACGGGCTAGTTGGAAATCGGCCGTAAAGGTAGGAAATCGTAATAATGGGTGGTGGCGTCGCTGGCGGTGATCACGGCTATGGCGATGGTCATGAGTGGTATCAATGTGTAGATCTAGATGAGAGGAAGCCATCGGGTTGGTCGGATAGGCAGATGGTAGCTCGCCAACCCCTAAAAATAGCCCAAAGCGATGGTAGTGGCGGCGTAGATAGGCTCCAAAAACTCCGTCGTAGGCGGCGACTACAATGGTGACAGTAGTCGTGAGAGGTACGACTGGAAAGTTGGCCATGAGGCAGTCATGGGGGTGCCGGCGAGGTGGTCAGGGGTGAGGCGGAGACTCGCCGGCGGTGAACCAAAGTGGCAGTAGCATTAACTCAATGAAATCGCGAGAGATTTAGATTGGAAAAATAATGTAGTGAACCTAGGGTAGACGCAGATGGCTAGGGTATGTGAAAAATACCCCAACACCCGTATTTTATTTAACTGGGTAACCGGGTAACTGGGTAAAGAATAAAATATAATATGTAACCGGGTAGATAATATAATGTAATTAATCATAATAATTTTTCAACGTTCGATCCTTCCCCGACTGAGTTGAATATATATATATATATATATATTCACGGTCTTTAGAGGACTAAAGACGTTGACTAGGCTGTCGGTTACGATCCAAAAGAAGGTTGTTAGTTAGGGCTAGCAATAGGCCAAGTATTGAAATTTCGGAGATAAAATTTCCAAAGGTGGGTGAATTGTGGGATCGAACTTAATCCCACATCTAATACCTACTAGGGAATCATGTTTATAAGTGAGAATAGAATATAGATTTTTAACTTGATTAACCACTTTTGAAGAGGTGAGTTTGCCTATTATGTTGTACTTTAGGTCACGTCGTTACAAATGTTATGAGAGCCTCCTGATTTAGTGTTATATTGTTGGCTAGACTATGGACGTTGGTTATGCTACCGATCATGGGCCAAAGAATGTTGTGGGTTGGGGCTAGCACCAGGCTAAGTGTAGGAATTTCGGGGACGAAATTTCCTAAGGTGGGTGCATTGTGAGATTCCTCAACTACCCTGAAACAATTATCGTCTAGCAATCAATACTTTTTTTATCAGACGACACCCATAACTCCGACTACCCCGAAACAATCATCGTTTAGCAATCTCACTTTTCATCAGATGGTACCTACTTGGTAAACTCCCCTTAAATTATCATGTGGAGTCCATGAAGGAAATATCTTCAATCGGTATAGGTATACACTAAATCTTTCAAGATCGCAACTTTGGCTCTGATATTTATATATGTTGGGTTGAGACTCCCTAACAGAAATTCAATTATAGGTTATATAGTGATTTATTTGCATTTTATAAAACTCTTCCTTATAATAGAAGTTATTTATTTGGTTGTTATCTATCACCCCATTAACCTAAACAAGTTGTATCTTTCTCCAACATACATGATGACCGGAAGCGATAGCTGATTACCTGGCGTTGGGGATGTGAGTCAAAGTATAATAGATGTTAGTAACTTCTCGTATGGGGCGGACATGTGTTTGTGATATTTCATATTTTTAACTCTTAGTGCCACTATTTGGGATTCAGATGAGATGTTGAGTGCTATATGAGATATTGATGTAAGTTTTTAAAATGATTAGTAATTTTGGAGTGAAACCAAGGCCATTATGATCAACAATTCGAATCTTACGCTGTGTTAGGATGATCTATGAATTATGCGGCATTGAGAGCTCCCATATATAGAGAGCAAGTATCAAAAAAAAATTACGGAGATTATTAATTTAGAAAAGATTTGATAAAATTACTCAATGGAATTTCAACAATTGAAACATGAAGGTTTCAAAGTGGACACTTTTCACGAAACAATATACTAAACAAAAGAATTGATGCCAAATTTGCATCTCCAATCATCTTCGCCCACAGAAAAATGGACTCTGGATTTGACTCCCGGAGAACACATAAAGTTGAAGACAAACACAATAATAAAGGTCGCAACAAAAGCAATTACACCATGTAAACGATGACCAAATTTCACATTGGCTGGAGCATTTTTCAACACTTCGGCAGGTCGGCTGGGGGTGGCTGCAAAGACTGCGACTCGCCCACTCCATTCTCCACAAGGAATGCCATGGCCAATCCCCAGGTAATGTGGACATCCAAGTGACAGTGGACCAGCCAAACACCTGCATCCAATTTTATAATATATAGTCCACCTCAAGATCATTATTGATATTATTATATATATACAAAGATGGTCATTTTAGTTAATCATTTCCTCACCTGGGTTGTCTGCAACAAATCGAATAGCTGCCCATCCTCTCACGGGTACTCCGATGGTGTTCCTCAATGGCGGATCAACAAGGTTGAACTTGGCGGTATCTCTAGAAGGGTTGAAATTGCCGGATCCAGTAGCAAGAACGTAGAAGCGGAATCCATGAATATGCATGGGGTGCTCCTCTCCAAACAGGATGTTGGTCCCCTGGAACACCACCTGCACTCTTGATCCATATTTCAACCTGTAAACTCTGGTTCCGTTCACCGGCTGGTACAGGGACCTGCTAATGTTCCGAGCAGTGAAGTCGAATACTCTAGGTGGAAAGCTCGGGAAATCGGTGGTGAAAACTCCGGGGACCCCAAATTGTGCAGCTTGGAGGATGGATACGTTTCTCGGTAGAACGAAGGATACGTTGTTCATGCTTGCGGTGAATCGCTTCCCGTTGGGGCCTCGGCACCGTAGTCCTCTGGGGCAATCGAAGTTGCCAAGTCCGACTGTGATAAATAAGTTGTCGTCAATATCCTTAGGGACTTGGGTTGGCCTGGAGCTCTTGATACTGGCGCCAAACGCCGTGGCCGTCCTGGTGTCGCTGAAGGCGGGGAGGGTCGGTAAGGCCGGCCGGAGTGACGACGCTGCAGAGTTGTATTGAAGGATGGCGGTGGTGGTGGTGTTGTCGAAGGGGGCTCCCCTGGCCGTGTTGAAGGCATGGGCGGCCATGTAGTAGCGGGCTGGTGCTTTGTTTGTATTGACGAGGACGTCGGTTGTCTGGCCCGGGGCGATCATTAGGACGTTGGTGGTGAAGGGCTTGGTGTAGGAGGCATCGGCGGCAACGACAGTCACCGAGTGGCCGGCGATGGAGAAAAAGAGTTCCTGATTGAGTGCAGCGTTGATGATTCGGAGGAGGCTTGTCTCGCCGGCGTGGACTTGGATTATTGTTGTTCCTAAATCATATGATTATGCAAAAGTTATATGCTAGTGCAAGTTAGTTTTAATACTTCTACTACTATTTAATGTCGTGTACTATGTTTGTTTATTTATATGCAATAATAGAAAATAAGGTCATCATCAAATTGTGACTAGATCTTGTGGTTGCTATTTTGCAACCGGCAGGACCCGACTAAAACGGGATAAAATTTTGACCGCTTTAAGACTGAAAACGGGGTCGTCAAATTCTTTTCCATTTTAGCGTTTGACTTAGCGACTTCCTGTTCATAAACGTGGAGGCCGATTGGAATGTTTTGGAAGGATGGCCAGCCTTATGATTCATGTGGGCGATGCCCCACCTTGGCTAGAGCAGTTGTACAAGTCTCCGGGTTGACCATTGATGGTGAAGGCATCTGAAACCCTTGGGGCCGCTCCAGTTCTTGATGCTTGGTTCACAACGTCAATTGGATTAGCCTTCCACCATTCACCTGTTCGACAGAGTAGATATATAGACATTGGAACGTTTTACTAGGTAGTAGGAATCTTAAGTTATAAGGAATGCAAATATTTAATATATTAATGAATGCTAGTATTTATTTAATTATTATTATTATTATTTATGTACCAAGAAGAATGGGTATATCCTGCTTGGGCTGCGGAAAGGGGTAAGACGAGCCGATCTTGGGCCGAATGACAAGGGCACCATAGACAGTAGCCCTGAGCCAAGAGCTGTGTGCGTGCCACCAGAGTGTTCCCTCTTGGTCCTCAATTGTGAACCGGTAAGTGTAACTTCCACCGGGTTGGATTGGACACTGTGTCACATACTCTGGTCCATCTGCCCATGCGGTTCTCAGTTGTCTGACTCCATGCCTAGAACAAGAAGTTTAATTCCACTAATTAATTTGGCTACATATATGCAATATTATATATGTCAACGACGTGATAACAGATTGCATACTACTAGGCTCATCTCACAAGTTCAGATTAGTATACTATCATTAACTGGACTACTTATTTAGAGGGGATTAGTAGAACAATAGCGCGAAGCAAAATCCTAAAATAAGATACCAGTGGAGGGTGATATTGTATCTAGCTCTGTTGATCGCTTTGATTACGAGTGTATCACCGTTCCTGACCTCTAGTGTTGGCCCTGGGAACAGGCCATTCACCGTGATGATGCTCTTGGTCTTGCACAGCCTCGTCTCCTTCTTTGATTTAATCTAGAGCATATTTTTAACCCATCAATATTGAAAGCAACTTTAATTTGCAATCAAGTGCTTGTTTATGTTAAATTAACAAATTAAAATAGAAATGCGTGGAAAAACATATACGTACAACAAAATCATGGTAGTGAACTTCTGCCGAGGCAAACCGCGCTGCTGCTAATGCGAACAAGATGGACAAGACGAGCAGTAGAGAGGCCTTCCCTCTCAAAACAGGGTTCTCCTCCATTTGCATGAGTCTAAGTCTTGTTCTCCCAAGAGAATGAAATGGAGAGGTAAGTGTGATGGAAGATGAAGCGGAAGGGCCCTCCTTTATAAAGAGCAGAGTTTAAACTTAGGATACATGCCACTTAGAAAATTTTCAGATTAGGTAGTGCATCATTTGAAAAGTTGTTAATTGCTTGTATCCTCCTTACGTATTAGGTTGGACGTCCTTCTACGTGAGTATTATATATGTATGGAAGTCGAATTATTCTTGATTACTTTTGCGGATAACTGCTATGCCCTTTAAAGTGGTTAATCGAGGACGTAAACTACTCGGACGGGGATTTTGCACTTCTTTTTTCAGGTACCCGTGTCCATTCATAGTGACTACATTTGACTTCCATATGTGTAATCTTTTATGTACTAGCTTGTTCGTTATAGTCACTTTTCATAATGGACCCATTTCAACTGCACAAGTGATTTTTTGAAAAAGAACAGTAAAATATGTTGCCTACATACGCTGCTTTTTCTTATATACGAATATGTGTAGCTAGAGATCGAACGTAAGGGCTTGTTAGGGTTGTTATCCAACTTGCTAAGTGGTTCACATTATAATTATTGTATTTAGAGTTGTTATCTTTGGGTACGTAGGTGCTTGAAAGTTGATCAACCCACCCCCTTGACTTCGTTAGGGGAACAAGTCCAACAGTAAAATATGTTGCCTACATACGCTACTTTTATTATATACGATGATGTGTTGTAAGAGATTGAACGTAAGGGCTTGTTAGGGTTGTTACACAACTTGCTAAGTGGTATACACTAAACTTATTGTATGTAGAGTTGTTATCTTTGGGGTACGTAGGTGCTTGAAATTTGATCAACCCATCCCCCACCCCCCGTGACTTCGATAAGGGAACAGGTCCAACAGTCCCAGGTTCCAAAGGTCTTCAGTTATTTTATTATGTTCTTATATTTTCGAATTTTGACTTCGCCATAGATTAATTAATTATCTTAAACGTCGCCGTGGTTCAACTAAATGTCCAAGACTGATGAATGGGTCAATTTCAGACATTTGTTTTAAATGGATGCTAGATTATTGTTTCAAATGGATGCTGATGTTATTATGAGTTGCCATTATCACTTAAAAGTTTGATAAATTGTATCCGACGCATAGGAAGATCAAGTACTCGTTCCATATGAGGTCGAGTATAATCAGATTATCTTGCGGACTTTTGCATTGTACCTTCAAATGTCAGTCACGTTCAAATCAAAATTAATAATAAGCTATGCAACCTACTCTATTACAGAACGTCTTTATGCAAATCGAGGACATGAAGTGGCCAAGTCGCCACATTTGAGACAAAACACAAATCAATTTCAGATCGGGATCCTGGGGCCTTTTCCGCCTCGTTTGCCCATTCTTTGCTACATACGTTGCGTGATCCTGAGCGTAGTTCTGCACTCCACATGGCGCGAAGAACATATAGCTTTGCACTTTGTGGATCAAGAAGAATGCGTAGCCCCCCTGCTTATCATTTAGCATAGACATATAATCGTCCATCACAGGGCGGTTTACCAACCTGTCTTCCAATATACTCTGCAAGTCAGCACCAAAGAGTGCGTTGGGAAGTTGGAATGAATCCGGGTTTTCTTTGTAGCGAGGAATGATTTCCTTGTCAGCACGGTCCACTAGCTCGGCTTCCACATGTGGATTTGATCCATCAACAGCTTCCGGGGTGTCCTTCCTACTACTTCTCGTCCTCACATGGGCGTCAATGCCCACCCGACCGTCTAAGTGCAGTCTAGGAACCCTCTAAAAGAATATTATTTTGATATAATTTGACATATGTTTTATTAGCCTCAAATAAGTTCTTATATTAGTTTTAATACATATTAGGAATTTTGAACAAATTAAACAAAATCACGAAATCGTGCATACATCTTGGGTTAATTGAGTTTACCGACTCTTAATTACAAGATGAAGCATGACTCAACCTCTATTGGGTAAATTGAAAAATTGTCAATAACTCTGAAAAAGAGTTATTATTTTGTCATATTTTAAAGGTATTTTAAGTAGTAATAGTTAGATTTTTCATGTTAGTTTAACGTAATTAGGAATTGTGAGAAAAATATACGAAAGCCATAAAATTATTTTGAACATCATGAGTATTCCATCGTATTTACAAGGAAATGTTTAGCCCACATTATGTTTCATTTGTGAGGAGATTAAGGTGGACCTAATCATGATTATTTTGTCCTATGCAAAGGAATGCTTAACCCAAACTTTTTTTTTGTAATTTGTTAAGTAGAATTGTGATCACGGAACTTATCATGTCTAAAAAAGAACAATAATTGCCCATAATTTAAGACGGGGCAATGCCATTTGCACATGTGAATAAAGATGGTTATGAGCACATTTGAAGAAAGTGGTAAAAAGGTTTGAGACTAAGACATCCAGCTGAAAATTCACTCAACGGCTTCACAACACTTTACAAAATGAAAGCAACAGACCTAGAACATTCACTATCTGCACGTGGGAGACAAAAAAGAGGATGGCTACAAAGTCCGCACACGAAGATTCCACCATAAAAATACTATTTATTGGACAACAAGGGAGTTAAGAGCATGTGCAAGCTCCTTGTGGTTCAACAACTTGGGACGTCTCTATTCATACCTCTAATTCGACGGCACAAGCTCTCTCTTCCACTCGCCTCTTCTCCCAGCTACCATATCCATACCATCTTCCAATCTTCTCATCCCCTTCTACTTAGTGATTTTTAGTTTTCTGATATCGAGATAGTTTTGAGAGAAAAATCAGGAGGAGACGCCATTGAAGTTGAGCAGCAGCAAAGAAGCAAACCAAGAGATGAGAAAGAGGTGCTAAAGCATGGAATATTCAAATTTCTGTATCTTTATATCTTCTTCTTCTTCTTTTTACTCCCATTGGCTTGTATTTCTTGATGTTTGTAAAGAACTTCATGATGTTTTTATCTAGCTTCATGGGGTGGAATTTATCTATCTAGCTTGTACAATGGATCTTAATTGCAATATCATATCGAGTTGTTTATCATCTCTCTAGAGGGTTGATTGACATGTTTTTAATGCTATAAAGTGTAACTAACTTTGTTAGATCAAGAGATTTACCTAAATATAAGGAAATGAAAGATGTCATGAATAGAGCAACTTATAATATTGAGGTAAACATGTATTCAATATTATAAATAGCCATATAGAGGAGTTGATTGTAATGTATTTCATTGTTTTTTCTTACACAAACATGTTGCATTTGGTTCAATAGAGGTAAGTTGCAATACATCAAGACAGCCCGTTACAATGTCGTATGTTTTGTGACATCTTAATTTTGGTTCACTCCCAAACTGGAACAGTTATGGTAGACCAAACCATCTCTTATTCCGGTTAAGTCGGTTGACTCAAATCTAAGCGAAAGGGACTTAGACCCTCTTGGTGTATTAAGACAGAAAAATACCACCACAATGCCCAACTTGTAAAGACCCAGAAAAAAATAATAAAATAAAATAAAATAAATAAAATAATAATAACGTTCGCCGCGGTGGGATCCAACATGACAAGTTAAGTATGATTTACCCGTTTAACCAATTAAGTAAACCGTACTATTTACCCATTTAACCGGTTAAGTGAACCATACTGTGTAACCGTTTAAATGATTAAGTGAATTATGTCGATTACCCAATTACCCGGTTACCCGATTAAGTGAAATACGGGCGAAGTATACCCTAGCCGTCATTTCATAACATTATAAAAAGGAGAAAGGGGAGAAAAGGGGGGGGCGTCATTCACATTATTTCCTGTTGATAGACGCCGGCTTCCTCCTTGCTCGGGTAATTTTCCTCATCTTCTTTTTCTAAGTTTTCATTCATACACATCGAAATTGAAGAAAAACATAAACTTGATAATCATTGAATTAAAGTATTAAATCATTAGGAAAGGAAAGAACTAAACTGAAATAAAAACTTGAAACTCGTCCATGGAGTGAAATTGAAGGCTGTTGCATGAAATCAAGAGCATTTGCTGTCCAAGTTGCTGAACCAACGTCCTTGTGGATGAGGTGATGTAGATGGATTGAATTTTCATTGAAATTGCATGCCAAGAAGGCAGCACGACCTGCTGACTTGCAGCAGCAGCACCATGGCAAGGGAGTCACAAACTCATGGTGTTGCTGATTGCAACAC
>JAVDBV010078263.1:0-10067 GCA_032619315.1 Piper longum
GGTGAGTTCGTGTCCGTCTATGCTCAGTTAGATATGGAATTGGCACAATTGAAGAGAGACGAGGCCTTATGATATTGTGGTGGAAAGCAATATCATCTTCCCAGTCCTACAAAGGCAGCCATGGCCTCGGCTCTTGCATTTCGCTTCGGAGCTGTTCTGCCCCTTTCTAGCAGGTGGTTTCATTCATCCATGTTGGGTAAGGTTGGTTGTGGTGTGTGGCATCGCTAGCTTGTGGTTGGCTGCTTTTGGTGCAGCAGGAGCTGTGCTAGGAGGTGCCCATGTTTTGAAGTCTACACTTAGGGTATTGTTAGGTGGATGGACGGCCATGTCACTAACCTAAGGTGTTCTAATGCTTGGCGGACATTTTCTTGGTAGTGAAGCGGTGATGCCTAATTAGATTGACTATTGAAAGCATGGGGTATTGATTTTATATGACACTTTCAACTACTTTCATTTTCCACAGCGACTTTGAATGTCATAAATACTTTAAAGACTTCTGATTTTTGCTTTAAGAAGTATACCCAAGTTTTTCTTAAAAAATTATCTATAAAAAGAAGAAAGTAGTTATTTTTACTGAGAGAGCTTAGAGTAATTGACCCACACACATCAGTATGAATAAGCTCTAATGACTTCTTGGCTCTTGATTGTGATTCCTTGGGAAAACTATTTCTGAATTGTTTTCCAAGTAAACACCCTTCACAAAACTGATCTGGATGTTTGATGCAAGGTAGTCCTACTTCGATAATAATTCTAAGCTTTCATAGTTGAGGTGCCCAAATCGAAAATGCCATAACCAAGATGCATCTTTATAACAAGCTTTCAATCACTTTGCAACATCATTTTGAATATTCAAATGAAACAATCTATTCTTTGACATTTTTGCTTTGACAATTAAATTTCTTTTGCCATTTTTTATAAAGAGACAAAAATCTTTTGAGAAAAACTCATAACCTTTTTCTAAGAGTTGACCCATACTCAAAATGTTGCATGTCATATCAGGCACATGATAGACATCAGAAATTAACTGATGACTACTATCTTTAGCACGAATAAGGATATTACATTTTCCTGCTACTGATACTTCTGAATCATCACCAAATGAAACATTGCCAACCACTGATTCGTTAAGGTCTACGAACATACTTCTTTTTCCGCACAAATGGTTGCTTGCACCAGTATCAAGGTACCAAATACTTCTTGATCTTCAACATTGGTTCTGCAGGATAGTAGCACTATCTCCTCTTCGATCTTTGCTTCTACATAATTGGTCTTTTCTTCAACCGTATTGCTAGAGGCTCTACAATCTGATGCATAATGCACATATTTTTAACAATTATAACATTGAACTTGAGATTTATTGTACCTTGTGTTTGGATTGCCTCTTCCACGACCTCTTGTAGAAATTTCACCTTTCTCATATTTGTTGAAGTTGCTATTATAAGAACTTCAACCTCGTCCACGACCACGGCTTCCACCTCGTCCATGACTTCTGCCTTTGCCTCTGCCATGTTGATTTCTTTCATTGCCTTGACTTCCATGCATATCCTTGATCTGTAGTTTGAGAAGTTGCTCAGTAATTCCATGCTGCTTCTTATGTTTCTCTTCATAGGCTTGTAATGAACCTAGAAGCTGCTCAATCTTCATTTCCTCGAGGTTTTTAGTCTCTTCAATAGTTACAACAATATGCTCATACTTCGGATCTAATGAGCAGAGAATCTTTTCAATGATTCTTACATCTTCTAGCTTTTCACCATTTCTTTTTAATTGATTTGAAACAGCCAAAACTCTAGAGAAGTAATCTGAGACTAACTCTCCTCCTTTCATATGTAAGGATTCAAAGTTACATCTTAAAGTTTGAAGGCGTATTTTCTTCACTTTTTCTTCTCCCTAATGAGAAATCTGCAACTTCTCCCATACTTGTTTTGCGGATTCATCATCCGATATCTTCTCAAAACTATCTTCATCTAAAGCTTGATAAATAAGATAGAGAGCTTTCTTGTCTCTCTTTCTTAAATCTTTCAAAGTTGTCTTTTGATCTTGAGTATGTGCATCTTCATTCTGAGGCTCATTATAGCAATTTTCTACGAGATCCCAAATATCATGAGCTCTAAGGAAAGCTTTCATTCTGATATTCCAATTATCATAATTGGAGTTGTTTAATGTTGGGACTTGGAACGATGCCACACCATTTACCATATCTCCAAAATGAATAAGAATTTGAAAATTTAGACTTATTTGGTCAACAACTTCTTTGGCTCGGTCAATGACTTCTGTGGCTTTGACTCGGCCTGACTCAGTGAGTGACTCGATTTGACTCAGTTCAACTCAATGAGTTAACTCAGATTTCTGGGTAGCAAACTTCTGATGATGATTGCTGGCTTGTGTGGGCTTCGATTGGACTAATTCCGGTGGCGTTGGATTCGTCTCTCCGAGAGCTTCAATTTGATATCTTATATACCAATATTTGGCTCTGATACCACTTTGTTGATAAGAAAATACTCTGATATTGAGAAAAACAAATGCAAAATACACAAACTCTTTTTTTCTTCTCCAAACAACCTCTCCACACTCAATTCTGAATTCTTACAATGTAGAAGCTTTGCTTCTTGTTTTTCTCTCTTATTTTTCCTTATGTATAACACACAATGAGAGGGGGTGTTTATACTAACTCAAGATCAATACAAACCATAAAACACACCTAAGACATACCTAACATTGACTTTTACATTCAACAAAAACCACACCTAACATATATCTAACATTGACTTGTAATTTATCATGTGTAAAACATTAGAAGCTTCTTTGAATTAAACTTCATTGTTTTGATTTTTATAAAACAAGTTTGTATTTCAACATTTATCCCGAGTGCACTAAATCTGTAACATGAAATTAAACCTGTAATTAGAAGGCTATGTCTTTAGAACTCAACTTTATCTGTATTTTTTTTAAAACAACTGTTCTGAATCTAAATGGATTAATACAAGAAATTGACAAGGTGACAAAAATCAATGAGTATAGATATTGATTTGAAGATCTTCAAATAAGATCTTTGTTGAAATCCTTCTTGCAACCATTAAAACCATCGAGATTCAATCTTTCCAACAAATGATCTGCAAAAAAATGAAAACAAAAAAAAATCTCAGAATTAACAAATGCGATTAAACACACATCTTTATGCCTTTAAATTCCATTCTCAGTAAAATTATTACCATGAAATGAAAAATTTATGAAAAGACAATCACCCATTTTTTCTTTTAATTTTGCATGCTTAAATGTAAAGAAAAAAGAAAAGAAATAACATAACAAAAAGTAGATCTTCGTATATATTTGTAGTGGGTGAATTGCAAGTGAACAGCAAAATCTATGAAACAAGACAAAGAGGCAACAGTCAATTTAGCCGTCATAACCAAACATTTTCTAATGAAAAAAATAAGAATCTAAAACGAATAGTACAAACAATGAGAAATATGTGTCTCATAACCCTCATTAACGTCAATTTTTAAAGGTAAAGGAAACCATAAACCAAAGGATAAAGTTTTGATAAGTGATGTAAACTATATACAAAGGTCATCACTACCACATAAAACAGGCACATAATATAATCAGCAAACTCGTGTCCAGTACATGCTTTGCTCATTCCCTTTTTTCTTTCTTCTTATTTTCTCTCTCTTTTAACTCTTGATTCTCTTTCATTCTCAACAAACTTAAACTTGTAACCAAACTAATACTGTGGCGTAACTCTAACAGGTTATCATTGACTTCCAAAGAGTTGCATGTTTTTGTGGATGACTGCTAGGATGTTATAATTTGTTTAAGTAGGCTTTCTTAAATTTCTATATCTAGACCAAGATCTTGTGCCTTGCACTACATAAGGAATGGCATGATACACAGAAATTGTTCACTTGTTGCATTCACTAGACTTAACACCGACGAATACAGAAGATTTGTCACATGAAAAAAAAAAATCACCACCAGACACAGAACAAAACATCAAACATATAGAAATAAAAGAAGCATCTTGTCATTCTTAGTCGTGGTCAACTACCTATCTTCCTCATCTAGAACTACAGGGTGGGTACGAAGATCTTGCTAGGACCTGCGAAGCATGTGTACTAAAAATTAAGAATTGAGAATTAACTAAAGAAATTATATAATAATATATGGGAACTAAAATAACAAATTTATATTTACAGAAGAAGAATATATGTTTAATAATAAATACGAACATTCGATTATTGGATATAGAAATGCACCTCCAAGTGAATCATGTTATGCTGACATTGTGGGCTCTCCTCCTCTAACCCTCATTGGTTCGTGTCCCTACAAAAAATGAGAAATGATGCTATAATTTGACAAAATAAATGTCACATATCACATACGAAACAATTGATAATAGACTATTTGAAAAGTAAACCGAACCATAAATGGAAATCTCAATTGATTGCTAGACTATAATAGGAGTGAAGTAAGCCATCAGTTCCTACCATACGATTTTGTTTGCAGCAACTTCATTAATAATACTTTCATCCTTCTAAGTACGTAAAAGTTTAAATAGACCCATACGATCAACATGCTATAACAAAGGTAACACATACAGAGCTAATGAACCTTCATGAAGAAAAAACGAAAATGAATTAATGCATGAACTAAAAGCATACTTCGTTAGCCTTTACAACAACAATTGATTTACTACAAAGAGTATCGGGCATCCCTAATTTAGAACGGGAAGCCTTTCCCTTTTAACATTACTCTTGCAAGAATAGATAAATTAATTTATCTTAATCAAAAGAGGAAAACATTATACTCACATCAAATTGTAAATTACATAAATCCAAAGTAGGAAACTTACAAAAATAAAAGCATCGAGAAGGTAATCTTAAACTTGCAGTTTCTTGTGTCATGGTAGTCCTAACATACATAACAATTTTCAATAAGAAAAAGATAATCTTAAATTTCAAATGATCAATTGAAGTTTTCGTATGAATCCCTGTGTATAATCATTGCGAAAATGAAACCCTAGGATATTATATAATTAGAACACAAAGTTTGAATTCCATGAAACTCAACTCAAACAATAAATTCTAAATGAGCATTTAACAAGTCAAGATAGAGGGCACCTAATCTGCAGTTAAGTATAGAAAATCACACCGAATATACAACATGAAATAATCTTAAACCAATTAATGTAGATATCTTATACACACCAAAATTGGTAAGAGAAAATAATTGGAAAACCTCATCATCATCAAAGGATTAATCAGTAGCAATGCATTCAAAAACCAAATAATGACCAAAGGAGAAGTAGCCGAATTGAATTTTGGTTATGTTAAACTCATCCGAAAGAGTTTTGAGCCTTGAAGAAATCACAATATCTTCCACAAAACTGCAAAAGATATTTATATCCCTTCAAATTTACAAAAGAGAAATATTAGAAACATGTTTCAGCGCATATCTATTACCAGGAAAAACACGAATTAAAATTGGCCGCTACAAGAAGCGACTCAACAATTAATAAACCACAAAACTCTAATTTTTTATCCACAAACAATTCCCCGCATTCAAAGAGGAGTTCTACCATACAAGATTCAACAAACAAAATCTATAGCTGGGTCGCTACAAGCAATGGCAGCAATGCACCAATAAACTGAAATTGGAAATATATTTATAAAAATGTCATCTGATATAGAAAAAATCGTCTCCTAAGATAACCAGCGAATTCGCAAATGGAAAAAAGGTCAAATCCCTAATCCTCCTCCATGAAACCTCAAGCTTCAGATAAGTGTTCAATCATATACTATTCGAAAAGACCCGTGATGAAAATCAAACGCGGGGAACGTGGAAATAACCCGTTTGCCTCGGAACGTGGAAATAACCCAAGCATTTATCCACGAAGCTGGCCGTGGAGAAAATTAAACGAGAGGAAATGTCCTTTTTTTTGTAGTGATTCTATAGCGACCAATAAGATTTAGCTTATAAATTTTGAAAATCCCCAAAATACAAGATTTTGGATTCTGGATCTTTCTTCTTAAATATGATTGGTCCATGATTTTTTTATCTGCCGATTGGGTGATGCCAGGGCTGTACCAGCTCTCAAAGCCCCGGCGTTCCTAAAATTTTTTCATTTAATATCATTTGCCTTTCATTGAATCCAGTTGATTAAGGGCTCTAATATTTTGATTTATTTGTTCTGCATAGTTTTGTCTTACATTTATGTATTTACAACTTCTTATTGTTTTATGGTTTGTTGATTTGACTCGTAACTGCGATGAAATTTAAGTCAGACTCACTAGGAAAATACCTACATTTTAAACCGTGAGTGTAACACAGCCGATTCGATTTGAATGCGGATCATATCAAAGCATGAAATTATGAAAAACTCATTAATGAATACTTAAGATAGAAAACTGATCACAACCAAGATCTTAAATACGTAGAAGACGACAAATTTGAGTGTGAGACTTCTACATCCATATACATCAACACATACTTATATCACACACGTGCATAAACATGGGCTTTACGGATGGGCTCATGATAAACCTTAATGAGCCGAAGTTATAAGAGAGACCAAGTTCTAGATAAAATCTAACAGTGTCATATAACCAAGACTCTTTGGAGAGGTCTCCCCCTAGCACAACTTGCTATATTCGCTTCAATATAGTAAATGTGACCATCTTCCCATGCACCATTGCCACAAGGTAATTAGGCGGAGAAGGCTATGGTCACCTATGTCACTATCTTCCCCCTAAGTACACAATCATAGAGCATCACATAACACAAATAACAATCACATCACATATATTCTTCATGTGAGGAGGATATTGTCATCTAAGCCAATGTCTCTCACTTAGTCTTCCCTATGATTCTTTCTCCTGCACACCTCTAATCCATAGTTTCTAGCTCCAATGTACCTGCACTGTAATATGGTATGTACGTACCTAGTGTTTTATAGCTTCAGTTGACTCCAATGTTTAGGGTGGTGCACCTGCAAACTTGTGTTAAACTAGCATATCCTAGAGTAACTTGCATACAAAATAACTAAAAATATATTTAGATAAACAAGAAAGTACACTCAAGAATGAAATTTTGTAAGCATATGCCTAATTAGGTTTATCACGTACATAGTCACATAGTTACATGGCTAACAATACTTGCTATTAAAAGAACACATGACATAGTCCACAATAATAACATGTGTGCACCATCATAAAATATCACAACATTCTTAATGTGTTCATGTGATTCCTTCATCTTTGTCGACCATCTCTAAGAATGCTCTTCTACATAATATAATAGGAAACATCAGTAATTAGGTGACAACTAGCTTCAAATTACTAATGGAAAAAGTATCTAACTAATAAATAGATACCAATATCTATTGGAAAATAGTGAATACTACAATAATACCTCACCAGACAAGTATAAAGAGAAGCACACTAAACACTCTCTTGTAACATTGAAATGAGTTGATACGATAAGCACAATAGCACATAACATATCAACATAACATCAATCATATGCTCTTTTCACATCCTGCCCTATTGTTCTCGCCTGACACCCAAGACTTGCCCATTAGCTTGCCCCATGTTCTGCCTCAGTGCCTGTGCAACATCCGCCGCAGCCAACCCGATAGCCCCTTGCACTAACCTCGTAGGCTCTATCGAACCTGTCTTCCTCTCAGGTGTAACAACCTCAATTAGAGCATGTATAATCTCTATTAGGACCATTATATTTGTTATCATCCTAACACACATGCATATCACTTTACAAACTTATAATTCATGAAATTCTATCATATATTAGAATACGAATAAGTGGAATAATAATAATGTTATAAGCCAATTGATCACGTTACAACAATATCACTAATAAATCTTTTTAAGTTTATACAATATACTACTAATATAATAACCCTCTTAGCGGAGGTTCCCTAATAAAACTAAAGTAAAAAAAATAAAACTAAGACTAATGTTGAGAGTCTCCATCCCGTCGCTACTATGCTCTAGTACCTGTGTACATGCAAACATGTCAGCTCAATACCTCATACAAGGTACAAATCATTTTTATCAAATAAACATGAAAAAGTTAAGTTAAATATGAGTGTCGTCATGCTAGCGGCCTCAGCTATGAGTGTTGTGGTGCCAGGCCTCGAATCCCTATTTTAAGTAAAGTGAATGTTGCCACATTAATAACTGAGATGCTCATTTTCGTCCCACTATGCCTCGTGTATGATGGCCACACCATTGTGTCGCGCTACCTTCTTCTTCTCTACCAACCCCGTAGTGCTATAGGCTAATGCTGTAAAGCTGGTGCTAGGGTTTCTAATATAAATTTCTTTATCTAATATGTTTTAAGTCTGATTTTTATCAAGCAAAAAAGAGATTTTCATGCTCTCTATATAATAAAACAAAGGTTGTAGTTTTTAATCTAACATAATTTAACCTACTTTTTCATGATATTTATTTAGAGAAAAGAATAAAACAATGATGAACATGTTCTAAACTAGTTTTTTTTTCACTCTAGAACTTAATTAAATTATTAAAATTACATGTAAAACTTATTTATGGAGATTCTAAACATGATTTAATATATAAAACATTGTTTTAACAAGTTACACAAGCATAAAATATGAAAACACCGATATAGATAACATAGAACTTAACCATAAACATGGTCATGATGCATGAATCTATATTTTTAACATGTTTTAGTTGAGATTAATTACTTCTTCCCCGATGAAAAAGTAAAAAATTTCACACCAAAACCAACACTCAATCTTCAACAAAGAGAGAGGTGGTGATCTAGAGAGAGAAGGTAGAGAGGGGATGTGCAAACGATAGAAGATGGTATAGAGAGAGAGGGTGACTACGGTTCCAAATTGCAAATAATGCAAGTCATCCTCCTATGTCCTTTTTTCATATTTGTGGATCTTGTACTCTCATTAGAACCTTCTCCTACGAATCTCTAGTGATAATCTACCCATAAACATTCTACATAGACAACTTAATAATGCTAGACTTCCACATGGCCGATTCCTATGCTAAGGCAAAGCTCTACCTTTGGGCAACTAATAATGTTAGACTTCTACTTAAATCACTAGATCGTGTGAATAAGTGCCTAAACCCCCATATTAGACTAAAAAACTAGTTGAACTAATCATTAAGGATATGGAATTGGTTCACATGTGATCATGTCCATCTTGTCCATCAAAGGTAAAAGTTTGTCCAACATTGAAGTTTTTTAGATTTCTCTTGATCGGTTTTTCTGTTTTATAATTGAGCGTTTGACAAAGATCTTACTTAGCCAAAGTCAATATAATTAATATATAATTATATAATTCAAAGTATCATTCATTAGTCTAGATTAACTTATACAAAGAAAACTTTTATGTGGTGAAAAATAAATAGTTACTACGACTATATCCTAGTGAAGAGAAGGAAAATGTACTAAGTAATATTGGAAAAGAGGCAATATATTACACTTGGCCCAACTGGCCCTATTGCGCCTGTGGCTGCTAGTCACATCTCTGTTGGTGATGTTGAGACTGGGCTGGTGGTGCAGGGAGAAGTGGTCATTGCGGCGGTACTGGCAATCCTCTCTGCTGCTGGTTGTGTTGTTGTTGTGGTTAGTACTACTGCCATTGATACTCCCAGGGTAGATACTATTGAGGTTACTGCTGGCTAGGGGTGCTAAACGAGCGAGCGAGCCGAGCTCGACTTGTGTTCGAGCTCGGCTTGAATAGTTTGAAGTTCATTCGAACTCGACTCGAGATCGAACGAGTTTTGAACATACATGCTCGAACTCGACTCGAATATTTTTTTCGTGTTCAAGCTCAACTCGAGCTCGAATACACTTAAACTGCGAGGTCGAACCTAGCTCGTTTGTGAGCTCGTTCGTGAACTTGAAACCGGCTCCTTTAAATCAATCAAAAAAATAAAATTGGCATGATTTGAACCCACAACCTTGAGGTTAAGGACTTGATTACCTACCATCTCAACTATCTCACCTTTTTCTTATTATATTGTATATAAATAAATATAATTAGTTACAATTAAACTTATTAGTAT
>JAVDBV010078268.1:0-12921 GCA_032619315.1 Piper longum
GTGTAGCGGAGTGCCTCCCCGCATAAAAATATATGGAGTGTAGCGGAGTGCCTCCCCGTATAATAATAAATGGAGTGTAGCGGAATGCCTCCCCGCATAAAAATATATGGAGTGTAGCTTAGTGTCTCCCCGCATAATAATGAATGGAGTGTAGCGGAGTGCCTCCCCGCATAAAAATAAATGGAGTGTAGCGGAATGCCTCCCCGCATGATAATAAATGGAGTGTAGCGGAATGCCTCCCTGAATAATAATAATAGTAGGAGTGTAGCTGAGTGCCTCCCCGCGTAATGAAAAGACTTTGGAATAGGGAGTATATTTGACTTGTTTCCTTAATTATACGGCTTAGTGGTTTTATCACTCGCGCGGAATTGCCTCCGCAAGTGTGCAGATACGAAATTAGGTGGGAGAAGCCATTGACTTCCAGAGCATGGAGCAAGATAAATATGAGGACTCCGTTTTAATTTTATTTGAGTTATATATGTGGCTATGGGAAATGGTCGTAGACAGTGGGAACCAATCTTATACATTGCTGTTAAATTGTTATAATACAACAACTTAGTACTTTGTTTAAGTAACACCTAGCCATCGAGGCCGAATTAAATAATTGAAAAATGGCAGGTCATTACAAGTCACCTTGGATGGCCAAAACAGACTGTCGAGGAGGCACGAAGGTCTGAAATCCGAGGGGAGAACAGGTCGGTGTCAGTGTGGTGGTGCAGCCTTGCTGTTTTGGGCGTTGGCGTGGTGGTGCAACCATACTAGTTGAGGCGCTGCCGTGGTGGCGTAGCCATGTTGATGAAGTCGCCGCCATGGATGGTGGTGCTGGAAGGTCGTTGTCATGGTGGCGCAAGGGGAGCCACCATAGGTCTGATCGGGTGCTGATTATGTGACCGGCATGGAGTCACCATGGTCTGGTTGGGGTTGCTGATTGGGCGGCTGGAATGGGGTCGCCAAGCACTGGTTGAGGGTCATCATGTGGTGGCTAAGTTGGAGACGCCATAGCAGCGAATGGAGGCCATCATGTTGCTGGTTGGTCGCCATGCATGTTGAAAATGCCGACTTTCGTTGATTGGCTGCGATAAAGCTGGGGGCTTTGGGGTCGCTAAATGAATTGTTAAAGTAGAATGTCAACCAGGTAAATATGGGGGAACTCGATGCGGTCGAGTTAAAATAAAAGGTAAATACTAAAAATTAAGTAGGGGACATGTTAATAATTAAATTATCAACTATTTAATAAGGATTTGGATTGGGATAATTAATAATTAATTATCATTAGATTTGCTAAAAATTTAATAAGTAATGAAGTCTAACATGAACTAATTACATCATTTAAAATTGATAGTATATTAGTCATGTAGTTGCATGTAGGTTCATGCAAATAAAATTATACTAATGTATAATTTTATGCTCTCATTTAGATTAGGGTTAGCGGATCAAAGTCGGACGAAATCATAAGTCAAGTACGTATAATAGATAGAACGTCGTACTTTCCTTTTTGGTAGCCTAGGTCGGCCTGAGCCCAAATTCAACCACCATGCACTGAGTGCAACCGGGGTCAAAGAATTGACTCAGTCCGCCAAGGGGCCGTATTATGTGTGTAAGTTGTGTAATGCATCGAATTGTTCTAGAGCAGTGATAGCCGCCCCATAAAAAGACTACGGCCAGGGTGAGCGAGGCACAACGATTCCTCCATCGCATTCGAGTGCAGTGATAGCCTCCCCATAAAAAGGCTATGGCTAGGGTGTGCGAGGCACTGGCATTATAATTTATAGTGAGAGCTTCCCCACAAACTAGGCATAGCAATCACCTGTGTGCAGTGATAACCTCCCCATAAAAAGGCTACAACCAGGGTGTGCAAGGCACTGGCACCGGAGTGCAGTGATAGCCTCCCCATAAAAAGGCTACGGCTAGGGTGTGCGAGGCACTAGCACTAGAATTGGTAGTGAGAGCTTCCTCACAAACGGGGTGTAGTAATCACCTGGGTGGAGTGATAGCCTCCCTACAAAAAGGCTATGGCAGGGGTGTGCAAGGCACTGGCACTAGAGATGGTAGTGGTAGCCTCCCCACAAAAAAGACTACGGCCGGGGTGTGTAGATCACTGCGGAGACCTCCTCCGCATTGTTTTCGAGTATAGCAGTATCGCTCCAGCGCATATTAAAATGAACATAGGGAACTAGTGGAATGTACTTGACTTATTTTGTCTATTATACTACTTAGTGTTGTAATCACTAACGCGGAATTGCCTCCGCAGGGGTGCAGATACGAAATTAGGTATGAGAAGGCCATTGACAACTAGAGCATGAGCAAGATAAATATGGGGACTCCATTTTAATTTTTATTGAGAAATAAGTGTAGCTACTGGGAAAGAGTCTGAGACTTTGGGAACCAATTTTTATACATCGTTGTTTAATTGTTACAATTCAGCAACTTAGTAGTTTATTTAAGTAACACCTAGCCATCTAGGCCCACACTATTGTAAAAAATGGCGGGTCGTTACACAGGGTGTGCAAGACACTAGCACTAGAGTGTAGTGATAGCTTCACCATAAAAATGCTGTGGTCGGGGTGTGCGAGGCTCTGGCACTAGAATTGGTATTGAGATTTCCCCACAAACGGGGTGTAGCAATCACCTGAGTGCAGTGATAGCCTCCCCACAAAAAGGCTACGGCCGGGGTGTGTGAGGCATTGGCGCTGGAGATTGTAGTGGCAGCCTCCCCACAAAAATGGCTACGGCCAGGGTGTGTGGATCACTGCGGATACCTCTTCCGCATTGTTTTGGAGTATGGCAGTATCGCTCCACCGCATATTAAAATGAACATATGGAACTGTGGAATGTACTAACTTGTTTTATCTAATATACTACTTAGTGTTGTAATCATTAACGCGGAATTGCCTCCGCAGGTGTGCAGATACGAAATTAGGTATTGGAAAGCCATTGACAACCAGAACATGGAGCAAGATAAATATGGGGACTCCCTTTTAATTTTTATTGAGAAATAAGTGTGGCTAATAGGAAACGGTCCGAGACTATGGGAACCAATTTTTATATATCTTTGTTTAATTGTTACAATTCAGCAACTTAGTAGTTTGTTTAAGTAACACCTAGCCATCTAGGCGCAACTAAATAATTAAAAATGGCAAGTCGTTTCATAAACTGTACAATTACAACAATAGATTTAGCAGCAACAGGAAATTTAAAACCTGACTGCAACCCAAATGGCTATTTTGCAACCGATAGGAAAATCAAGGACAACCACCGATTGAACCCCAGTTGCCAATAAAGCCAAAGGTGCTACAGTTGCTACTCAAGATCTAGTTGTTATTCTTGTTGTACCATCACCAACTTTGGCAGACCTTTATACATTAGATAAATTCATCAAAATGGGTGCAAAATTAAGAGGATATGATAGTTCATGAGTATGAACAAAAGTTCATCTGGTTAGAGAGGTTAACACCTAAATTATTTGCAACTAGGAGTTTCACAGGAAGTAAGTTTGTATGGGGACTTTGGTTTGTACTTATGGATCAAGTTGTGAGCCAACGACCAAGGAGATTGGAAGAGGCAGTGGCTATAGCTTATATAGCTGAAGATGTCTTAAGTGAGAAGCATGGACTGATGAGCAAAAATGACAAAGCCAAAGCAACTGCCACTCATGACCAATCGTTCAAGAAGAACAAGGAGGGCGAAAAGAGAAAGAGGAATAAGGATCAAAAGCCTAAGAAGGATATTCCTCTTTGTCCTACATGTTCTAATCGGCATGTTGAAGAGTGTTTGAGGAATGGCAACAAGTGCTTTTCTTGTAAAGGAACTGGTCACATCAAAGAGAAATTGCCCAAAGACTCAAGAACAGAAGAAGAAAGAAAAAGAGCAGTAGATGAGAAAGAATAAATGCAAGAATATGTAGTAGGAATTATGGTTATTAACTTAGAGTTGTTTCTTTTATAATGTTCATATGGTTAGAACATTAAATAGGTAGTTGTGGTAGTAACTTATTTATGTTTGGAGCTTGACACCTTTGAGGATTTTATTACAGCTTATAATAAAGTATTAGGTTTATAGGAAATTTCTTCTCTTTTAGTTTCTTATAATAAGAGTAAAATAAACAATTAAAGAGGAAGTGATCACATGCTAGTTACAAAGAACAAGCGGTGAAGATATGGAAGAGGATGGAGTCTTCCGTAGATGGATTATCAAAATCACCATTATTAATGGAATTAGGTTTTCTTCAGGACCTTCGATTATGCCTATACCCGGAATGGCTCCGAGGAGACCATTCGAACCATTTTTATGATTATAGAGTGATTGTGTTACATCCTTTGTGATGTAAATTTTTGAATGAAATTTCTTTCAGGGGGAGATAGAGTATAATCACAATAAATTTACATTTTCGAAATGCTGGACCAATCAGACATGTCAATTTAAAAAATGCATATCTCTTGGAATATTATGTTTCCATGAAAAAGAATGAGTTATACATGTTATTTTTGTTAAAATTAAAATCTACATTATTACTTCTAATTTTCCAAGAAATCATGATGCAATATTGTTTATAAGTAGATGTATAATAATTTTATGGAGTTTTGCATGTTTATAATTAAATTAACAGAATAGCTAATTCACATTGCAAGTTTCATGAAAATAACTTGTTGAATTATGCTTTAATGGTAAAATTGAGTATAATAGTCAATTACATGGAAACTCAACATGGTCATATGTTAAAAGGTGTAATTAACTTGATAGAATAATTAGAACTCGATTAACCACTAAATGATGAACTTTTGAAAACTATTTTTTGCAGCAATGCCACTATGGTGCGACCGAGCACCACATAGCTGCATATTGAATTTATTTTGAGACGAAGCCAATGCCATGGCTCTGATAGTCGAGAGTTTCAGAGGCGCCGATAGGTCTTCTTGGCTTTAATATGGCAATAAAATTGTACAACTTGTAAGCAACCACAAGGACTCATAACACCTTAAGACCCTCCAATAAGTCTTCCTCCACAAGCACCAAGTGCAAAGGGTCCTTCCAACCGGCTTCTAACACCTTAGAAGCAATTGCCACTTGAAGCTAAATCTCCCTTGCCAAGCTCAAACCTTGAGTGAAGGGAGTCTTCCATCCAAACACCCTCCTTCTCTTGGCTAAGTGCTCACATAAACTCCCAACACCTTGAGAATCTACTAATCAAGCTCACACAATTGAACCTTCCCTCACTAGAACCCTCTTTTGGATTTACACAGTCAAAGTACTAGGGATACATGCTAATAGGGAAAGTCATTCCCAAACACATGCTTGAGCTTCTAAGACTTCCAAGAGAACTCTAGGATTGAGTATAATCCAAGGTATCAGAAAGAGTGTCAAAACACTCCCCCCCAAGGCTGTTTGGAACCTCCTTCCCAAAATAGTAACTATTGGGATTTGAATCCTCAAAGTTTGTTTTTTCTAGTGGCTAATTTTGAAAACTTTATGTGACTATCGGCTACCAAAAGACTTGCTGAATTGTCTGCCAATCATCCACTTGAACTAGACACCGTCTTTGGTTGCCAAAGATATCTGCTAAAGTCTACCCTCGAGTTTCACAAAACTATTGTAATTGACCAATGCGACGATCGGTGACCAATGCTTCTGCAAAAGTCATTCACAACTTCTTCTCCCCTTTTCCCCACTGGAAGATTGGTTGGCCAAATATATGGCGAAGATCTACTGGAGTTCACCACGTCTACCCTAGAGTTTGCCCATCTAATCTTCAGCTGCCGAACACTCTACTGAAGCATCATCCTTGGTCTAAACCCCCATCCGTCAACTACCAAAGCTCTTGTAGAAGGTGTTACTGAACCTCATGAGACTTCATCTTCTCATTTGCGACTTGGTGTTTTCATTTCATATGTTGTGCTTAAGACTCTCATGTTTAAACTTAGAGAGTTTGAAGTGTTGTCATGTCAAAACAAGGTTCAACAAATTATAGAGCCTTGGTCTTGAGGCCCAAAATCCTAATTTTCATATCTTTTGATACTTTCACTTTATGTATGGTATGTTTATGGATGTTTAATGATTATTTGATGATTCTATGATGTGCTATGTGTTATTAGCATGTTTTATGAGAATCATGGCCTTGCTATGTCATGTCATATCATGCAGGCATAGGCAAGCTAGTCTGGGTATTAATTTAACCTTTTATTATTGTTCAGACGGGAAAGTTGTAGATGAGCATCTAGGAGCTCAAGGCTACACGTTGATCAGGTCATTTAGTTGCATTTAGGGAGGTTTAAGATCCCCTGTGTGCTGATGTTGTAAATGGATTAGTCGAAACATATTTTGATGTAATGGCATGTCTATGTTAATCTTTTATGTTCAAGTAGCAAGGACAAGAAAGTAGACAAGTTAGAAACTAAAACAAAAGGCTTTATATTTTTCTCGTGTTAAGTCCAAGCAATGACATGGCCTATGCTTAACAAAATCATGTTTTCCCACATGTTAAATCGAAGCATGCAAGGCCTAGACTTGACAATAAGTTTAAAAAAGTATTATGACAAGTTAACAACATGGAAAACGGCCTAAGTCATCACCCTAGGTGCAATCCCCTTAGGCAAGGGCTGACAAAGGTTCAAGCTACTATCTTGAAAATACTAGTGCTCATTAGTGGTTTGTCACATATGTGTATAAATTTATAGGTTTTGGTAGCAATCCACCGATATGAACTCTAAGTGATGATGCTAAGCGACAGAGGTCAAGCCACATGGCTACAAAGGTTGAGCCATAGGCTACAAACGTTGAGCCATGGGGCCATAAAGGTCAAGCCATAGTGCTACAAAAGTTGAGCCATTAAGTTTTAATATATGATGGTTTTCTTTGTTTTTCTGTGCATTCTATCTTCACACCATAAAGGTTAGGTTATGATGAAAGTTGTATTGAGACTTAGGTCTACAACAAGTGTGTCATAGTTAAATTTAAGGGTCACAAAGGTTGGACCATAATTAATGAGTATAATGGTCATGAAGGTTGGACCATAGTTAAGTCACTAAGCCCAAATATTAAGCATAAATGAATGTTTTTCATAAGTTACACAAGTCAGACTAAAGAAAATGTTATAAAATGGTTTAGGGCTGCAAAAGTTCAGCCATAGCAAGACTCATGATAATAAAGTTTCCAAGTTAAATTATACTTTATGTTAACCAACTAGGGCTCATTTGTCAAGTCACATGGAAGTGGTTAACGAGATTTAAAATATGTTTTTATATTTCATATTATGATCATCTAAGTTCAATTATGTTCAAATTTTGTTATCAATTATTGATAACATAATTTGACCTACCAGTGCTCATTAGTTAAGTCACATGGGTAGTAGCTAACCTGATTTAAAAATAGTTTATGTTTCATCTTATGATCAGCTAAGTTTAATTATGTTCAAATTATGTTACTAGTTATTGATTTATGTTATGTTACAAGCTATGCTTATGCTCAGCTTTAATGTTCAATGCATGTTCAAGTATAAACTTATGTTCAAGTTATTGTTTTGACTCAGCTAAAGCTTGTGATGTGTGATATTTTATTAGTTTTCTTTCTTTGATTAATCGATTGTCGTTTAGCCTTATTTTCTTATGATGCTTTCTACATGTATATGTAGTGGACTCAACACCTAACCTCGGGTACTGGAATTTATCTTTGTATGAAGGTATTTAGATGACTCTTAGAGCAATGGTATGGAGATTCCCAACACTTACGAGTCTTGTTTACTTCTCCATGTTAGAACAGCAGTCATAGAGAACATGTGTTGAGATGGCACTCAAATAGATATGTATGTATTGTTTGGTTTATTGACATATGGCTGGTATATGGCATGATAATTAAATGAATGGTCAACTCTCAGGTTATTCCACATTGTTATGACATCTCCTAGATTTAAATTTATTTCAATGTTTACATGCATGTTAGAGATAGGCAGTAATGACTTCGGTTTTTAGGTTTTAATGTTCATGAAAAGTCACTGTCATTATAGCTGGTACTCGAGCCAATCGAGGACCGTGTCAGATGGATAGTATTTGTTTAGATGGATTTAATTTGGCTCAAGATCCATAAAAAAAGAATTCTGAGGACAAAATTTTCTTAAAGTGGGTGGAATATAACGTCTCTCAAAAAATTAGTCCCACATGCAATACCTATCACAGTAAGGTCAAATATATTAGTGGGGATGAGTTTATCATCTTCAACTTGGTTGTTCACTCTTAAAGAGATTACTATGTCTATTACTTTGTACTAATTGGATCGGGATGTTGCAAGTTGTCTTTAACATGATAATTAAATGAATAGTATGCTCTTAGGTTATTTCACACTATTACGACATCTCTTATATTTAAATTTACATCCATGTTTACATGTGCATTAGGGATATGAGGTAACAACCTCAATTTTTAGGTTTTACTGTTCACTAAAAAGTAGTGTCCTTACAACTCATGTAGTATAGGGATCTTATTTTTTGTTGGTATATTTAGCTAAGGAGTTGGTTGCAAGTGTTCTTAAAACATCGTTGAGCAGTAAGAGCCAAAGCTTATATTTTGTAGCTATTTAGTTTGGAATTCGGGCTCATATATTATAGCTTCAAAACCTGAGGCTTACTTTATGTAGTTCAGCAGTTGTTCTGGCTCCTTCATTTATATGTTGGTAGATTAACAACTTAGGGCAGCATTCTGCATAGGTGTAATAGATGAGAACTTAGCTCAGCTCAAGTCATCTATTAAGCGAGTTGTGTAACGACCCGCCATTTTTCACAATAGCATGGGCCTAGCTGGCCGGGTGTTACTTAAAAATTAAACCATAAGTATAAATCATTCAAAGAAAACTATGTTTTAAACAATATATAATAATAATTGTCCCACAGTCTTAGACCGTTTCCTATAACCACATTTATAACTCAAATAAATAAAAAGGTAGTTTAATGCATTATCATTTTCTCCAAATCTTGGTTGGTAAAAGATCCACACACCCCGCTCTGAATCTATGCTAGTACCTGCACACATGTGGAGGCAATTTCGCATTAGTGAGAAAACCACTAAGCCGCATAATTAAGGAAACAAGTCAAATATACACCCTATTCCAAAGTCTTTTTATTATACGGGGAGGCACTCCGCTACACTCCTACTATTATTATTATACGGGGAGGCATTCCGCTACACTCCTATTATTATTATGCAGGGAGGCATTCCCCTATACTCCTATAATTATTATGCGATGAGGCATTCCGCTACACTCCATTTATTATTATGTGTGGAGGCATTCTTCTACACTCCTATTATTATTATGCGAGGAGGCATTCTACTACACTCCATATATTATTATGTAGGGAGGCATTCCGCTACACTCTATTTATTATTATGCGGGGAGGCATTCCGCTACACTACATTTATTATCATGCGGGAAGACATTCCGCAACACACCATTTATTATTATGCGGGGAGGCATTCTGCTACACACCATTTATTATCATGCGGGTAGGCGTTCTTCTACACTCTATTTATTATCATGCGGGGAGGCATTCTGCTTCACTCTATTTATTATTATGCGGGGAGGCATTCGACTACACTCCATTTATTATCATTTTAAAAAAATTGCTGCCTCGTGTTGGACTAAATCAATTCCTTGACCCAAGTTGCACACCGTGCATGGTGGTCGAATCTGGACCTGGTTTGTAAATAATCTCACACTGCGACCACGATCCTAATCTGAATGAGAACATACAATTATACATAAGTATAACTTTATCCGCATAAAAAATGCATACAACTACATGACTAATATAACTTTTAAATTTCGTCAATATATAATATGCCACATTAAATATTTAATTTTCAACAATTATAATGATATAATTAATTATTCATGTGACATAATCATTTAAGTTCTTTTTAGCATTTTAATTAATTATCCCCATTACAATTCTCACTTGACAATTAATAAAATAATTATTAATATATAAACAATAACTAATTACTATTATCGGTATATTCCCTAACTGATTTGTATTATCCTCATTTAAGGATATTAATAATATAATTATTTGTAACTTATTTAATTCAATAAGGTTCAACCCTTCTTTATTTAATTTAATCACTTGTAATAAGCCGATTAATCATTAACCGTTTATTATGACCGTATTTTATTAATTATGGAACTTTTGTATAATAATTTATTAGTTTTGCTTATTAACCTGTAACCCAGTAGATTAATTATTTTTAAAGTTTTATTACGAGTTAATATCATGTTTTAACTCGACCCGTATCGAGTTAACCCATATTTACCAAACTGCCATCTTCTTCCCCAACTCTTTTCTTCTCCAAAACAGCTGTGAATTGGGTGTTTTCTGACGGACTCTACATCAACGGCAAGCCGTCGCCGGCCAAGCCACCCTCGCCAATCAACTCACCTTCGTACCAACTCTGACCCCGACGAGGATGTTTTACCTCTGCCTTTCGGATGTACTCAAAATTTCAGCCTGAAAGCACCATCATGATCACGTTCGCATACCAATCTCTGCCACCTCCGGCTGCCTTCAATCGTCGTTGACCACCGTCGACCGACATCGACCAGCTCCGCCATGCTTCCACGATTCCTCCCTGACCACCCCCAGCCACTTTCCGACCATGGCGACGCAGACCGCCCCAATTACAGCAACTTCCGCCGACACTAGCGATGTGCTCGTGGTGCCGATTCCGCCACAGGCGAGCGTCTCCGGTCCGATTGGATGGTCGCCCCCTCACCTTCAACCCTCCAAAGGCCTTTCCCGACTAGATTGCAAACCAATTGCTGCCCCGGCCAGCCGGGTTTCTTAACCCACCGTCGTCACCACGGTTCATGTCGCCAACTTCGTCCCCCTTGCAAATTCGCCTGATAAGGGCTGTAATTCGGCTACCCACCGGAAACCAGGGCACGGTGACGCCGTCCCTTCGACCCAGCAGCCCGAGGCTATGGGGGGTGTGAGGGTTGCCTCGAATTTCCTTGCCTACGGTTGCCCTCCTTGCCCAAACTTCCGGCTTGTCAGCCATGGACGACTTAAAGTTTGTATTTTTAGTTTAATTCTTTTCTTTCTCGTTGATTTGAGATTTAGTTTTCTTGTCAATTCAACATATGCAATGCATGAAAATTAAGAAGAAGAGAAGAAAAATTACCCGACCAAGGAAGAAGACGGCGGCAATCCGATGGAAGAAATGATGGTCAAACCCCCCCCCCCCCTTTTTACCCCTTTTTATAATGAAATAAAATACAGCTAGGGTACGTGAAAGCACCCCTTCACCGTAATTCCTTTAACCGGGTAATTGGGTAATCGACATGATTCACTTAACCATTTAAACGGTTAAACGGTATGGTTCACTTAACCGGTTAAATAGGTAAATAGTATGGTTCATTTAACTCGTTAAATGGGTAAATGGTGTAGTCAACTCAACCGATTAAACTAGAATCAATTAGTTAAAAATTACTTTTCACTACTTAACCGGATAATTTATACTTAACCAGCTAATGACATTTCATTTAATTAGAAAAAAAAATTAAAATTTCCCACGTTCGATCCCACCGCATCAAACGTTATTATTATTATTATTATTTTTCTAGTCTTTACAATCTCGCCAACTTTGAAATATTTCGTCCCTGATATATCATAGCTTTAATAGGACAATCATGATTAACATTGTGTACACCATCGAGGCTTGGTGGTAATGCTAATCTATATGTACAATTTCTGACTCAATCAAGGATTGGAAAGGGTCCTATGAATCTTGGCTTCAACTTCCTTGATGTTCTAAATTCTGATCACTCCCTTCCTAAGAGATGTCTTTAGGTACACACACTACCCAACTTGGAACTCTAGCTCCTTCCTTCGAGTATTAGCATAACTTTTCTGTCGATCTTGGGACCAGTGGGTTATGGGCCCACCACGCTTCTACTACGTAACTCTGATGGTCAGTGAAGATTTCAAACTGGGCTCCATACAAATAGTGGCTCCATATCTTCACAGCAAAAATCCAAGTCATGGGTCGCATAATTTTGCTCATATATCTTCAATTGGAGAGAGGCATAAGCCACCACCTTACCATCTTGCATAAGGACATATCCTAACCCTACGAGAGATGCATCACTAAAGACCATGAATCCTTCATTGCCATTTGGCGAGGTCAAGACTGGTGTAGTAGTTAGACTCTTCTAGTTGACTCTTTATCTCTTTGAGTTCAGATGGAGCCATACAGTATGGTGCTTTAGAAATTTGGTGTTACTCCAAGTGCTAGGTCAATGACAAACTCCACTGCTCTCTTAGGAGGTAACCCTAGAAGTTCATCTGGGAATACGTTCGAAAACTCTGCTACGCTAGGAATCATGGACAATTCTTTGGATTCGGAATTAGACCCCACTAGGTTAGCCAACAAGGCTTGACAACTCTCACCGAACCACTCGGTTGCCTCACTGATCGACAAGATACAAGAAGATGGATCATGCCATGACCCTTGGAAAATGACCCTCATCTCACAATTACTAGGTTTTGTCAACACTCTCTTCCCTTTACAGTCGAGAAAAGCCTGATGTGCAGACAACCAGTCCATTCCCAACAGTACATCAAAGCCTATTATCCCATAGACAATGAAATTCCATACATTGGGTTTCCCTTGTATATCCAAGGATAGGTTAGTCACTCCTACCGTTGCGACTTCCCCGTCTCCCGTTGTAGTAGTGACCCTATAAGTCTTGGGTAATGTAGATGTTTGGAGTCCTAGACTCTTAACTAATCGGGATGATAGGAATAAATGTGTACACCCCGAGTCAAATAGAACATCTACACTAACACTTTGAATCAAAATTTTACCTCGAACTGTGTGGTCATCCTCCTTGGCATCCTCCACTTCAACCGCATATAGTTTTGCCTTCCCCTTGTCCACCGGT
>JAVDBV010078284.1:0-20391 GCA_032619315.1 Piper longum
CAGAGGCAGAAGTCATGGACGAGGTGGAAGCTGTGGTCGTGGACGAGGTTGGAGTTCTTATAATAGCAACTTCAACAACTATGAGAAAGGTGAAAGTTCTACAAGAGGTCGTGGAAGAGGCAATCCAAACACAAGGTACAATAAATCTCAAGTTCAATGTTATAATTGTCATAAATATGGCCATTATGCATCAAACTGCAGAGCCTCCAACAGTAAGGTTGAAGAAAAGACAAATTATGTAGAAGAAAAGATCGAAGAGGAGATAGTGCTACTATCCTGCAGAACTAATGTTGAAGATCAATGAAGTACTTGGTACCTTGATAATGGTGCAAGCAACCATTTGTATGGAAAAAGAAGTATGTTCATGGACCTCAACGAATCAGTGACTGGCAATGTTTCCTTTGGTGATGATTCAGAAGTATCAGTAACAGAAAAAGGTAACATCCTTATTCGTACTAAAGATAGTAGTCATCAGTTAATTTTTGATGTCTATCATGTGCCTGATATGACATGCAATATTTTGAGTATGGGTCAACTCTTAGAAAAAGGCTATGAGTTTTTCTCAAATTTTTTTTGTCTCTTTATAAAAAATAACAAAGGAGATTTAATAGCCAAAACAAAAATGTCAAAGAATAGATTGTTTCATTTAAATATTCAAAATGATGTTGCAAAGTGTTTGAAAGCTTGTTACAAAGATGCATCTTGGTTATGACATCTTCGATTTGGGCACCTCAACTATGGAAGCTTGAAACTATTATCGAAGAAGAGAATGGTAAGAGGACTACCTTGCATCAAACGTCCAGATCAGTTTTGTGAAGGGTGTTTACTTGGATAGCAGTTCATAAATAGTTTTCCCAAGAAATCAGAATCTAGAGCAAAGAAGCCATTAGAGCTTATTCATACTGATGTGTGTGGGCTAATTACTCCAAGCTCTCTCGGTAAAAATAACTACTTCCTTCTTTTTATTGATGATTTTTCAAGAAAAACTTGGGTATACTTCTTGAAGTAGAAATCAGAAGTCTTTGAGGCATTTAAGACATTTAAAGCCGTTGTGGGGAATGAAAGTGGTCGAAAAATTAAAGTATTGAGATCAGATCGTGGAGGAGAATTCACTTCAAAGAAATTCCAAGAGTTCTGTGCAACAAGTGGAATTTGGCGTTTTCTCACTATTCCGAGATCTCCACAACAAAATGGTGTCGTAGAAAGAAAAAATAGAACCATCCTTGATATGGCACGAAACATGCTCAAAAGCAAACATTTGCCGAAAGAATTTTGCGCTGAAGCAGTGGATACAACAGTCTACCTGTCCAACCGATCTCCAATAAGAAGTGTTTGGGGAAAGACTCCGCAAGAGCCTAGAGTGGATGGAAGCCCAGAATTTCTCACCTTAGAGTATTTGGAAGTGTAGCCCATGTTCATGTACAAGATGAAAGAAGAATGAAGCTTGATGACAAAAGTGAAAGATATATCTTCATCGGCTATTCTACTCATTCAAAAGGGTACAAACTATACAATCCAAATAGCAAGAGGATTGTGATCAACCAAGATGTGATGTTTGATGAAGAAGGTGAATGGGAGTTCAACTCTTTTACAGACGAATTCAATTTCTTTCCTCAGATTGATGAAATAGAACAAACACCAGTGGAACAACTAGGTGAACATCAGCAAGAGCACGCAACACCACCTACCTCACCAATGCAAAGTGATAAAGGAAACTCACCGCCATCTTTCCTAGCTGAAAGAAATGAAGAACGTATAAGAAGTCTTGAAGATCTCTATGAGGTGACTGATCTATTTGAAAATATCAATCTTTTTTGCCTTTTTGCTGATTGTGAACCAGTGAACTTCCAAGAAGCTATGCAAGATGGAAAATGTAGAAATGTAATGGATGATGGAATCAAAGCCATTGAAAAGAATGACACATGGGAACTCACTGCTCTTCCAAAAGGACATAAAACCAATTGGTGTCAAAATGAGTTTACAAAACAAAAAGAATGCAAGAGGAGAAGTCGAAAAGCACAAAGCAAGGCTAGTTGCCAAAGGCTACAGTCAAAAGCTGGAATTGATTATGACGAGGTATTTGCTCCTGTTGCATGCTTAGAAACTGTGAGACTGATTATTTCTTTAGCAGCTCAAAATAGGTGGAAGATTCACCAGATGGATGTAAAGTCTGCCTTTTTAAATCGAGTTCTTGAAGAGGAAGTCTACATTCAGCAACCACTATGCTATGAAGTCAAAGGACAAGAATCCAAAATTCTGAGGTTGAAGAAAGCTCTCTACGGATTGAAGCAAGTTCCCAGAGCCTGGAACAACAGAATTGACAAGTATTTTCATAATAATGGCTTTATCAAATGTCCATATGAACATGCCCTCTATTTCAAAATCAAAGATGGAGATGTTATGATCGTGTGCTTGTATGTGGATGATTTGATATTCACTGGAAGCAGCCATAACATGTTCAAAGATTTCAAAAAGGAAATGACAATAGAGTTTGAGATGACAGATATTAGATTGATGGCATACTACCTCGGCATTGAAGTCAAGCAGATGGAAGATGTGATTTTTATCTCGTAAGAAAGCTACACAAAGGAGATCCTCAAGAAATTCAAGATGGATGATTGCAACCCAACAAGCATACTGATGGAGTGCGGAATCAAGTTGTTCGAAGATGACGAAGCAGAAAAGGAAGATCCAACACTTTTTAAGGGTCTAGTTGGATGTTTGCGATATCAAACTTGTAGAAGGCCCGATATTCTCTACGCAACAGGACTTGTGAGTCGTTACATGGAGACTCCAACAACTACTCATTTTAAGGCTGCAAAAAAAATTCTTCGCTATCTCAAAGGTACAATAGATTTTGGCATATACTATTGAGTTTCTGATGATTGGAAGCTCGTTGGATATAGTGACAATGATTGGGCCGGAGATAACGATGATTGAAAAAGCACAACTGGTTTTGTGTTTTTCGTAGGATACACCGCTTTCACTTAGATGTCAAAGAAGCAACCAATTGTCACTCTATCAACGTGTGAAGCTAAATATGTTGCTGCTACAACATGTGTTAGTCATGCAATTTGGCTCCGAAATTTATTGAAGGAATTGAACATGTCACAAATGGAACCAACATAGATTCGTGTCGATAACAAGTCAGCAATAGCTTTAGCCAAGAATCCAGTGTATCATGATCGGAGTAAACACATCGATACTCGATATCATTACATAAGAGAATGCATTACGAAATAAGATGTGTAACTGGAATATGTGAAGTCTCAAGATCAAATTGCCGACATCTTCACTAAGCTATTGAAGAAAGAAGATTTTATCATATTGAGAAATGCACTTGGCATTATAAAACAAGTTTAAGGGGAAGTGTTGAAATATAAACTTTTTTTATAAAACTCAATCCAAAACAATGAAGCCTAATTCAAAGAAACTTCTAATGTTTTACACATGATAAATTACAAGTCAATGTTAGGTATATGTTAGGTGTGGTTTTTGTTGAATGTAGAAATCAATGTTAAGTATGTGTTAGGTATGTTTTTGTGATTTGTATTGATCTTGAGTTAGTATAAATGCCCCTCTCATTGTGTGTTATAAACAACGAAAATAAAAGAGGAAAACAAGAAGCAAAGCTTCTACATTGTAAGAATTCAGAATTTAGTGTGGAGAGGTTGTTTGGAGAAGAAAATAAGAGTTTGTGTTTTTTTTAATATAAGAGTATTTTCTTGTCAACAATCTTTTATCTAGGAACTACATACGAAGAAAGTTAAAAATATATAAGAAATAGGTCAAGATTCCCCACGCATTGTACAAGGGAAATTACTCAACGCATTTTCCCCAAAATGGCCACTGATGGCCTAAGCCGATATCATCTGATTAAGCATCAGATATAATACTAATTTAGGGCATCTTAAATTTAGTTCATGTCAGATGGCCAGTAATATTTAGGCAGAAGTGTTACAAGGCGCATATATATGATTAAAAATTTCCCCATACATTAACCATATTATACAATCTAAACCAGATGCAAGGGATTATAAGAGTTAGATTGGTAGAGGAGATATCAACGTGACATAGGCCTAGTAGTGTGGAGAATCATTTTCGGGCTTGGTTGATTGCCACTAGTTATCTTTAGCTTTATTTTCCGAGAACTAATTAACCAACAAATTAATTTCAAATGACATAGCTCAAAAGCTGAAATATTTGTGTTTAGCTCCTCTTGGTTGTAACTTTGTTTTCAGATGAATTTAAAGAACTTTGGGCCACATGTTTGGGCTACATGTTTTCAAAAGCGATGTGGTGACTATTGTCATCCATGCGTGCGGCATTTTTAAAATATTTAATTCATGTATTTATAAGTACATTTTATTTATTATACTATTGTCTTTCAATTATTTATTGTCAAGTGGACAAAAATGCGGGAAAATATAAAGTCTATACTATATATATGAAATGTCTTCATCAAGCTTTGACGTCAACCCATTGAACCATGCTTCTTCTTTTTTATTAATTTAGAACAAATATTTAATTAACAGCGAACAAATTTTATAAAACAGATCACTCATTATTTAAATTTTTTATAGACATGATTATACGTAACCATTATTGTATAGACATGATGAGACGTAACCCAATCTGAGGCATGATTCAGGATGCATTTCCATGCAAGCTTCATCTTCCAGACACTATAAATTGTACATGGAAGACCACTTACCAAAATGCAGAAGAAAGATCATGGCTACATTTTATCTCAACACTCCCCCCATCTGTTCTTTTAATAGAAAGAGTGTTCATAGTCCTGTTAATGCTAAACATTATAGGTCCATGCCCAAGAAGAGAACGTACCCAACCTTACCATGTTTGATGATCAGTCCTGTTCAAACACTAATATATTATGTAAGTTGTGGTAAGGGAAGTTTTGACGGAAGGGGATATGGCACTCCCCAAGGGGTGGCTAAGGATGATGGCATAGTTATTAGGAGTTTTCTAAAGGGCAAAAGGATTATAGTCACAGGTGCTACTGGATTTATTGCCAAAGGTGAATACTTAAGAACTCTATGGTTTTGTGTATTTATGTGTGTGTATAACATGTGTCGGTGAATTTTCATTTTCCCATGAACTTTATACCTTAAATATATGCAGGCATCGTTGAGAAAATTCTGAGAACTGCACCAGATGTGGACAAGCTTTATATCCTCATAAAAGCAGAAGACAATGAGGATGCTCAAAGCAGATTAGAAAAAGAGGCATTTATCATTGTTCATTCATTTGAATTAAATACATGCAAATGATTTCAAACTATTATCTAGTTATCTTGCAAATTTCCTGTACGATGGTGACAGAATCTGTCGTTATCAATGCCTTGTTTCTTGTAGTGCTCTAGGTAGTATTTCTTCAAGAATATCAATGATTCGATCTGTAAATTTCGTAATTATTCATGACTAATTAACTGGTGTACTTTCTTCTGTGGTTTGATGTTATTTTAGAAGGTTGCCATGCACTATTTTACGCAAAAAAATACCTAACTAGTTAGCTATCATTTTGATCGCTCTGTTACTTTTTTAATGGACAGATAATAAATGATGAAGTGTTTAGGCTTTTAAAAGAAGAGCATGGGAAGTTCTACAATACTTTCATGCTGAGCAAGCTGGTAGCAGTGGCAGGAAATCTTAGAGAAGATGGTCTTGGAATCAATCCAGAATCTGCATATGAAATGGAAAATATAGTTGATGTAATTCTCCACTCGGCCGGAAATACTACATTTGATGAAAGGTATTGATTTTGTTTTTAAAAAAAACAGATTTTAATGGAAGGTAATGAGATAAAACATAGGATTCAGACCCTACCCAGATGGTCATGGAGTGGAATCGGCTTCGAGTTGGACTCTTCCTAATCTCTTTTGCTATGTTTGTATCTACAGGTTTGATGTTTCCTTGGATATAAATACCAAAGGGTCATGTAGAATCATGAAGTTTGCAAAGGGTTGCAAGAATATAAAGCTTTTCATCTATCTTTCAACAGGTATCCGAATCAAATAGTCACCCTCAGAACATGGAATTAAGTGTGTCTAGAAAATCTAGTGAAACGTGGTTTGTACGTGTTCTCTCGAGTAAAGTCAAAACCATTTGGATCATCAAGATGGCATGCAGATTCAACCTTTTCCCCAACCTCATTATTTTATAGAAAACGGTAGTAATTAATGGTACAATAATATAATAATTACCTCGAAGTGGGTCAATCAAGTGTAAAATAAATTTTTATTATATTATCTCGACATAAAAGAAAATGCGAACTTTTACACGTGGGTGAGCACGTAAAATTGCGTGCAAAATACAATAAACTTCATATTTTTTTATGAAATAATTAAGTTTTGACTAAACACCACTTTTGTTGAGGTCGTCTAGTTAAAATTTCCTAGATTTTACATTTCCCACCAAATAGAAAAGGGGCGAGAATAGGACAATGAAAATAAAAAAACACACTGAAAACAAACAGAATTAATAATTAGTTAGGGTCTTTTCTGAGCGAATTTGGTTCAGGTTTTAGTTAATAAGTAGATAAACCAAATTGGATATTGATATTTAGTTCAGAAGCATGATTAACCGAATTTTTGAGGACATGTTCTGAAATATATGATTTATGTTGTTTATCATGAGTTATTTTATTTGTTCTGGTGAATTTTCACATGTTTATATGATATATATATGTTTAGAATTACTTGTATATGATTATGTTCACTAAAATATATAATCCTAATTAAATAATTAAATAAATTTATGTTAATTTATGAATAATGCAATTCGGTTGTTTGGTTGCTGAACCTACAAAGTCAAAATAATTCTATTTCATTTTGTTCAACTGAGGCAAATATTGATTCTATTAGATAGTGTAGGGACAACATTGACGTACAAGTGTTGTAATTTTTTTTTTTAAAAAAACCCTTCCAAGTTCTAAGTTAATTTTATAACATGCTTTCTTTTTTAATTATTACATTACTATAAAATATATATTATATTATTCTTTACACTCTATACATGCAGCATTTGCCTGTGGGCAACAAGAAGGCAAAATAATGGAAGAACCATACTTCAAGAGTGACCAAGCACCATTATTTGATATTAAGGAGGAGATGAGGTTGGCCTTTGATCATACAAACTTCCAAGAATCAGACAACAAAGCAATATCAAATAAGATGAAGTCTATGGGATTAAACAGGTTAGTTGTAAACCGATTATTCTTCCACATCAATTCAAGGATGACATGATATAAATGTTTGAAATTAAATACAATGAGTCGAAATTTACAAACTAAATCTCTTGTTGATAAGAATCAAACATAGGCAATTCATCCAAAGAAATGGAAATTTACATAAGGTTGACAAAGGATATTTTGATTGTATTAAGACTGCAAGAAAACAAAACACGGCATTAGTAAGAACTAAACTTGCCATTAATGTAATTATGAATTTGTCACAAAAAACATTGTCACAATAATTCCCTTTAAATTTCCTTCCCATTACTGATAAATTTTGTTGTCAATATTGTCTATTTTCTTGTACTAAATATTATCAACTGGGCCAGATATTGCTTCATGCACAATTTATACTATGAATAAATTTTTGTTTGGGAAAATATCATAAATAACTAAGTTTCAATATTTTATATCACAAAGAGCCAAAATTTTAATTTTATATCAAATATAATCAGATCTCAAATTTTATTTCACATATATCCAATTCATATATTTTAAGAAAATTTTACTCATAATATTTATTATATTCACATAAATACCATTAATCTAATTTTAAATTTTCTCAAACATTTTGTTTGTGTTTAATAAATGAATGATATTTTTTTAAATATTCATAATAAAAATAGATTAGATAAAATAAATGTTCTAATTTTTAATAAATGTGACAATTTCAATTTAAAATTTTGAACATCTAAAAATATAAATTTTCTATATTATTTTTCATTTTTGATGGTCTAAAATTTAAATTTGTTTTTAATTGTAAAAAATTCAATAAAATATAAATAGTATTTTTGCCATTATTTCCTTCTACAGTTTTTCTCAGTGGCTACATCTTCTGACTCAATGTAGCAATAGTTAGAGTTGTATCTAATCAAACATATCTTGCTTTTAACCACATTTCACAAGTTTTTAATGACTATGCTAAGATACCATTATGTTAGGATGGAAGATATAAAAAAGAATTTGAGTACAATAAATAATAAATATAATTGAGTTTTTTATTCAAGAAAGATCTTAAAAAAATTATATTGACATTATAAACCTACTAGCAAATTCACTAAGGAGTTTGACCTATGAGTTCCAATCCAACATGAAAACTTAAACACTTATTTATAGACTTTGAAAAGTCATTTTACATTCGTCTATATCCATAGGTCCACATCTATATTCAATGTTAACTTTTTATATTCTATTCAATTCTTCAGTTACCAAATAAACTCTTTTATCTCATTAAGTTTAATTTCCAGAAATACACATATTATTCAAAACCTTAACTCTTGCTAATGTGTAGAGCAAAAATAAATGGATGGCAAGATACTTACTCCTTCACAAAAGCAATGTCAGAAATGCTGCTTGATCAGATGAGAGATGATATACCACTTGTCATAATCCGTCCTTCAGTAGTTGAGAGCTCATTCAAATCTCCTTTCCCAGGATGGATTCAAGGAAATAAGTAAGTTAACATTAGTATGATAAAATTAATTGATTAAACAAACATAGTGATTATCATAGTACTATATTTGTGATTCATTGACCTTCCTCTGGTATTCATATGATAATTAAATCACTCAACAATAATAAACTTGTATATTAGGACCATTGATCCAGTCATTATTCTCTTTGGAAAAGGCCGGCTCACAAGTTTACCAGGAAACCCGGATACAATTGTCGACATTGTAAGTATTATTAGCTTGCTCCCATATTTTTTCCACAAGTTTAATGATCTTGATGCTGTAGCTATTGTTAATTAACATGTACCTTCAATGACCTTAATTATTTCTCGTGTTGTTGACGGATAAATGTTGTTTACGAGCTAGCCTATTTTGGTAAGTTAGCAGCTCACGGTCAATACCACTCCTTGAATCAAACATCAAATGACTAAATTCAGCAGAATGTGTAATACTTAATACTTTAATGCAATTTTATTTAACTATTTTAAAATTTCTAAGAAAACTGTCAAGAAATTGTATGAATGGCACTATAAACTTTAATCGGAAGCATACCCTGATCCATATTAATTCTGAGTGAAGAAAATATTCCTTTCTCTTTTCTTCCATTAACTTAGAGTTTTTGTAAATTCCGAGCTTTAAGTTAGGATTTTACTCACTTGTTACCTTGCCCAGTTTAGGCCAGCCATGAGTCGATTTGAGTAATTTCACCGAGATAACCCTATGAGCATATTGTGAAGGCCGATTATACCCGATATATAAATGAAAATTTCAATTATGTTATAACAAATCATGAGCTATCAGCATATACTCAATGTATATGGGTTCTTGCATGTGTTAGCTCAAGAAATCTAGCCCATTGTAGCATTTAGTATCTATTTGAATTTTTTAGGGTATCTCTTTTGCATGCATCTTAAAGATTTCATTCTATCGGATTATCCTAGTAGGCCCAATTTAATTTGAGCCTCTGATTTTCACCCTATTGAGTATAGTGTTTCGAGGCCCATTTTGCTTTCTCGCCTCGATTTCTATATGTAGTGTCTCAGTTAAGCTTCGGGTCAATTTCGACTTTTGTTGTATCAATCCATGCTTTCTCGATTATAATAGTTATGATCTGATTTTTAGGTGATCCGTATTTTAGGTATTACAATATTTTTCTCTTAGATGGTGTAGAGACTAACTTAGAACTACTTCTATTAGGACAAAATGTAGCTCTTCAGAAACTACACCTTTTCACTTCTATGAACTAGACATAAGAAGATTAATTTTCATTAATAAAATTAATTAATAATCTATAGAATGTCCTCCACAAGGTTAGGATTAGTTATTTGAATTTAAAATTGTGGAGTAGTTACTGGCTTTTACCATATTGTAACAACAAGGACAATATTTTTTAATGTAATCATTTTTATCTACCGAATCAGATCATTTGTAAGTTGCAAGTTACTATCTCAAAAAAATGGTCCAGCTCACGGGAGCACAACTCCTTGTTGATGAGACATCATAGTTTGTGAGATCCTGCAAAATTATCTCACAACCAATACCCGAAAGACCCCTCAACCTTAATAGTAGTATAACAAGATTAAATACATTTTTTCTCTTAAATTCGTTAGAAATATAGAAAAATAGAAATAGTTAGTAATTTATGCGCACATATCAATTCAAAGTTATTGATTAACATGATACATGCATGTTAATTAATATTTGACAATATTTAGGTCCCTGTGGATATGGTGGTGAATGCAACACTGGCTGCCATGGCAAAACATGGTACTGGAGAAAGAAAGCCAAAGTTGGAAGTGTACCATGTCACTTCTTCCAACCGCAATCCCATACGGCTCTCTGAAATGATGGAGTATGTCTACCAGCATTTCAGCTTAAATCCCTTGATGGATGGGCAAGGGCACCCAATCCATGTCAAGAGTTCTGTTGTCCTCGAATCAATGGAAGAGTACTCCACAAAAGCGATGTCACTTGCCTCTCATGTGCACAAATCCCGGATACAAAAGAAAGCCATGGAGCATCTCTATCGCTTGGGAAAGATATACGAACCATATACATTTTTTAAAGCATGGTAAGATTTACACGACATATCAGGACTTAATATGTGCACTAACTTATGCTTTCTATGTTTTGCAGCTCACGCTTGTGGTAACCCTAGTAGAAAAAAAAAATAAATCCACGTCTAATACAGGTGGCCTCGGAGAAAAATAAACTCAATTTTGGCCATTATAACAACCCTGATAAAGTATAAATTGCCAAGCCAAATTCATACCTTCAAAATATTTAACATAATTAATATATATTGAATTTTATCACAATAAGTATTGAATATGAGATTAATTTTAGATATTTTACATTTGACTTACATTTAAGAAATTTCATCCTTGAATTTCTTTCTTTGGCTTTTGGGACTAGACCATGCCCATTTTATTCTAGCCACTATGCAATATGATCTCGGGTCAACCTTGATACTATCTATAATAATTCTGATAAGTTCAATTTAATGGGCTTAAATCACGTCTTCATAAGTAGTTGACGAAGTAGATATATAGTCACAACCCCACTATTTTACTAAATATAGTTTTAAATTATTTAGCCTTTATCATTACAGTATTGATAGCTGGAACCAGGTCTATTTGGTTCAACTAGGTTGAACCTGGTTCAACCAAGTTTCAAAATTATTAATGAAATGTTTTATAGAGATTAAAAATATGTTTAATTTGTCATATCGTGATTTTTAGTAAAAAAATTGATAATAACCAAAGTTAAAGAACTATATACTATCCATGTTTATAAATCAGATCGTACCCTAATAGGTATAAGATGAAGGGTTAATTTAAGTATATGTCAATCCACCCAGCTTAAGAAAATCTCTCCCCCCACCCTAGCTGACCATTTTTATAAAGCGTTGAGAAAAACTTTTCTTTGTAGTGCCATTACATCATCCTCCAACGACCCGTCATCTTTGACATATGGTCCCTAAAAATGAAAGGGTTGTTAGATGGTTGATTGATAGTGCTATACTTATGACATACATATATATGACTATCTGTCCGCGGCTAAATTATTTGCTTAAGGTGGGATTTGTAAATATTTTAAAGTTAGGGACTATTTATAGATTTGGTTAATACTTATGGACCATCAGAGCAGTGGCATCGCATTATCTATGCATGGTAAGAAATGAAGTGTAGTGCAGTAACGTAAGAGACATAAAGATCTACCAATTGATTATTCTTAAATAGTAATCAGTAGGCAAGGTCTGTATAGTCACTTTGCCATGCTATTTTTAATCATCGCAGGTTTGATGATACATACACTGTAAACCTTCTGAATGCATTATCAAAAGAAGAGAGAGAGGTATTTGATTTTGATGTCAAGAACATAATTGGATGGACTATTATATGAACATCCATGTTCCAGGGCTCAAGGCATATGTGATGATGGGCAGAGGCTCCACTCCCATTCCTTCAAAGCTCCATGCAACTAAACCATAAAACTGTTCTCTTAAGCTGCTTATCATGCAGAAATGTATTCTTCTGATAGAAAAGTTTTATATGTATACTGCATATCATACCTTATTAGACATATTTTCCACAAATTGTCATAAAATATAATTTCGGCCTGATCCATATATTATTCTTATGTCTTAATATGACGGTGGAATTGTTATCTTTGGGAGCTTTTATGTAGACAAACTCTCACTAAAAGAAAAAAAGGATATTAATGTGCTTTTGGTTCATGTTGGGTGTTTCGTCTAATTAGGATATCAAAATATCGGTGGCTGTTATTAAATAACTAACCAACTGATTCCATTGAAAACAATCAAGAGACTGCATGTACTAAGTTTTCTTTTTTTCGTTTTATTCTCTTTTGTCACTTGGTACATTCTGGGAAGATCCTTAGAGTTGGGTCATTCTTATACAAGGACTAGCATTTTTTATGAGGCTTTTGTTAGATTTCTTTATTACCTAACCTCAATATCAAATCATCAAAGTGAATAAAATTAAATAGCGGAAGTGTACCTGAATTCATAAAAGAAAATTAATTTTTTACCACCTTAGGTTTTGATCTTGAATCCAAGAATAGTTTTCAAAACCTAATTTATGGACAATGAGATACCAGAACGAAAACTGCTTATAATTCAGAGATCATAACTTCCTTATTTATAACTTTAATTTTATAATTTTAATTTCACCCATCACAAAAGAAAAATTATGAAAATGGTATTTACACATTAAGTTCTACACTTTTATTTATGGTATTCAAATTGAATTCCACACCTTAATTTATAGCTCATAATCCTTAATTTTAATATATAAATTTAATTTAGACTAACTTTAAATAATAATATGTGATACAATTCTTAATTCATGTATATTTATGTCCATTCAATAGTCTCCCACTTGGACTATATATATATATATATACATAAAGATAATTGTATATAACCTTATGAGCTCTAAAACATACGTCATTATTCTAAAATAACAATCTCGTCCATTAATCAATGTTAATATAGGATTAAAGTAATTTTCGTTATATTTATCGTAACTAAATCCATCTATGGTCACATACATCAACATAATTAAATAACATAGATCTAGTGTGGATGCGTAGCATGAAAATTACATGTAATTTAATCTGAACATGGCTATTTTCAACTGATCCAACCTTATGAGATTACCAAAAAAAATACCAAAATCCAAAGTGAACCTTAAATCAAATACAAACTCCCACTAAAGTATCATATCAACAAATGATATAACACCTATATGAGTAATATGCTCATGAAAGACCTTCGGCGGTAAACTTTTAGTAAGCGGATCTGCAACCATGGAGTTTGTCCCAATATACTCTATAGAGACTTTACCAAAACTTTATCATTCTAAACTCTTTCTTTTGCAATAAGGAACTTGATCTCTATATGTTTTGACTTAGACGAGCTCCTGTTGTTATTTGAATATGATACTACAAACTGATTGTTACAAAATAACTTAAGTGGTCTTTCAATATTATCAACAATGCGCAACCTTTTGATAAAATTCTGCAACCATATTCCCTGATTGGATGCCTCATAACAAACTATGAATTTAGCTGCCATGGTGGAAGAAGCTATGAGTGTCTCCTTAACACTTTTTCATGAAATAGCTCCTCCAGCAAGTAGGTAAACATAGCCAGAAGTGGATCTATGACTATCTTGACATCCAGTAAAATCAAAATCAAAATACCCAATGATCTCAAGTTGATCTGACTTCCGATATATAAGCATGTAATGTTTCTTTCTATGAAGATACCTCATAACTTTATTGACTACTATCTAATGATCCAAACCCGAATTACTTAAATATCCGTCCAACATCCCAACAATATATGCAATATCTGGACACATACGTACTTGAGCATACATAAGACTACCCACTGCTGTAGCATAGGGAATCTTAAGTATTTCCTTTCCTTTTGTGTCATTTTTAGGGTATTGATTTAGACTGAATTTGTCTCTTTTAGAAATAGGGGTATCTTCTAGTTTACAACTTTGCATGCCAAATCTCTTAAGTATTTTTTCGATATAGGTCTTTTGTGATAATCCAAGCATACATTGAGAGCGATCCCGATGTATTTGAAATCCTAATACAAAAGACACATTTCTAAGATCTTTCATTTCAAATTTATTTGATAAAAAAAATCTCTCGGTTTCGTGAAAGAAACTTATAACATTACTTGCAAGCAATATATAATCAACATATAAAACCAGAAAATATACTTGCTCTTACTAAAATTATGATCTATTTAATCATCAATCATATTCATCTCAAAACCGAATAAGGGAATAACTTGATGAAATTTGTGATACTATTAATGAGAAGCCTGCTTAAGTCCATAAATCGATTTCTTTAATTTGCAAACCATATTCTTTGAATCTACCGATAAAAAGTTTTTTGGTTACACCATATAACTTGTTTCATCAATGTCACCATTTAGAAACACAATCTTTACATCCATCTAATGTAACTCAAGATCTAAATGTGCAACTAATGCCATAATTATTTTCAATGAGTCTTTTCAATGAAACTGGAGAAAAAATCACATTATAATCAATGTCTTCCTTTTGAGTAAAGCCCATTGCAACAAGACATACCTTATATCTTTCTACATTACCTTTCGAATCCTTTTTTGTTTTAAATAGCTATTTACAATCAATAGGTTTTCGTACCTTTAGGCAATGGAACAAAATCCCAAACGTCATTATCTTTCATGGACTTTATCTATTCATCCATGGCAACAATCCACTTTTGAGAATTAGAACTTTTCATGGCCTGATGAAAGTTGATGGGATCATCTTCCATAATTTCAATGTTATCTTTATGTTCTTGGAGAAAGATGATATAATTATTTGAAATTATATTTTTCCTTTCTCTTGTGGATCTCCTTAATGGCATTCCTCTTGAGGCTGTTGATTTTCCTCTTTAGGTGTAACTTGATTAGGAAGATTCTCAACAATGTCTTGTAATTCTAGTATTGTTTCTTGAACAACATCTGGAATATGATCTTGATTATTGTCAAGAACAATCATTGGAAGAGAAATAGATCTTCTTCGAAGACAAAGTCTCCAACTTTATTTCCCCCTCCAAACTCAACATCCTCCAAGAACTGTGCTTTTCTATCTCAAAGAATGACCTTATTGTGGGATCATAAAATTTATATGTTCTAATCCGTTAAGAGTACCCAACAAAATACATAAAACTTATACCTTCTAAATCGTTTAGAGTAACGAACAAAATACATAAAACTTGTACCTTCTAAATAGTTCAGAGTATCCAATAAAATAGCTATTAATTTTTCTGAATTCCAATTTCCTTTTATTTGGCATATAGGACCTTGCCTTAGCTAGACAACCCTAAATGTGTAAATGATTAATCTTGGGTTGTTTTCCAGTCCATAATTCATAAGGGGTTTTAACTTTTGCCTTTATTGGTATTCTATTAAGAAGATATGCTTTGTCTTTAGCTCCTTATCCCATAGTGAATCAGGTAAAGTGGTATGAACAATCATACTTCTTACCATATTTTTAATGTTTGGTTTCATCTCTCAGCAACACCATTCATGATAAGAGTACCTGGCATTGTGTATTGTGGGACAATTACGCATTCTTCTAAGAATTAGGAAAATGATCCTAGACGTTGTACACACAATCCATCATATCTATCATAATATTTACCACAACAATCAGATCTGACAGCCTTAATAATTTTGTCAAATGGTTCTCAACTTCAACTTTATATGCCTTAAATACGTCCAATGCTTGAGACTTCTCATGAATGAGATAAAGGTAACCATAACAAGAATAATTATCTATAAACATAATAAAATATTGTTAACCATTCCAAGAAGCGGTAGGAAATGGCCCACAAATGTCTATATACATTAGTTCTAAGACACTTTAAGATCTATTGTCACCTAGCTCCTTATATTTGTTTATTTTCCCTTAATGCACTTAGCACATGCTTAAAGATCTAATAAATTAAGAGAAGAATTCCATCTGATAAGTCATTTTGTTCTTTGTTTAGAAATGTGTCCTAAATGCTTATGTCAAGTAAAGTAGAATTCTGATTGGTTAATTTTCTTTTCATACCACTTAAACCTACATGCAAAGTTTCCTTAAAAGATGCAATAGTATCAAATAAATATATATTATCATAAAAAGACAAGAAACATGTACATACAATATTTGAATTTAGAAAAAGACTAAACTTATTATTTCTAAATGAACAATAGTACCAGATTTGTCCAATATAGAAATAGAAACCAAATTCCATCTAAAAGACGGTACAATATATGTCTCTTTCAAATCCAAATAATATCATGTCTTTGATAATAATCTATAGATCCTTATTGCTTTAACTATAACTGAATTGTCATCACCCACATAGATGAATCTTTAAGCATCATTTAGCTTTTAGCAATTCAAACAATGCATTGATATACTTATGTGAGTAGTAGCACTCGAATCTAGCCACCAAGTGTGTATTGAAACTGAAGCTAAACTAACCTTAGAATGAACAAAATTACGAAATGGACCTTTATTTACATGCAAAGCGTGATACTTAGAGTATTCCTTCTTCATATGTCCATGTTTACCACAAAAGAAAAAGCAAGAAGCCTGATTTTCTTTCTTTTTCTGTTATATATGAGAGCCATTATTAGCCTCATTAACCCTTCTTCTCTTCTTATTTTTGTCCTGACACGTATTATCCAATTGAGCACTTTCAGTCTGTTCTTGTTTCAACCTTTCTTCTTCTTGGACACCATAAGAAATGAGCTCATTAACAGTCCATTTGTCCCTTTGACAGTTATGACTGACCTTTAATTAACTAATGTGTGCCCGACTAGAAAATAAAACTAAAGCCACGAGCAAATCCTTAGATAGCTATAACCTTCGTGCTTTTAGTTTTTGAAGCAATATTTGACATTTATAAGATCTATTCTCTTATGTTTGTTTTGCCTTTAAACTTTATTGAAATCAAGTTTGACAAAAGCGTAGTTGTTTTAGCCTTATCTTTTTCACAAAATGCCTTTTAATTTCTTTAAGAACCTTAATGATTGTAATAATCTTTTCAGACACATCTCCCCTAAAGGTCTCTATAATCCCACGCTTCATGATCATAAGAGTCATGCGATTTGAACATTCCCATTTCTCAATGTCCTATTTTTCTTTAATGAAACTTTTGTCTCTAAGAGAAACAAATTCTTCAGTCCTTAAATGCAAGGTCAAGATTCAAGTAGTCGAAAATAATTATTATGCTCTCTTTCTAATCCTTAAAATTATCTTTAAGTTTTGGAACTGAATTGATGTTGGCAGAAATTATATAAGCAGATTGATTAATTGGATCCATAGAACAAAACAACATGCCCACAATAAGATTAATAATTCAATCAATATTTAATCCCATCAACAGATACCTAGCACAACATTAATATTTAGTCTTTGGATAGAAATATTAATTTATAAGTAGTAATCAAATATGGGTAATAAATCCTATCAAATAATAAACTTTCCTTTGGGCCTATTTATTATCCACATGGAAGCTTGATAATTATCCCATATTTATTACATAAATGAATCTTAATATAGTAATTAAATATGGACAATAAATCTTGTCAAATAATAAACCTTCCTTTGGGCCGATTTATCATTCGATGAAAACTTAATAATCATCCCATATTTATTACCATATATGAATATATAATTTTATTAAATATTAACCTTCCTTTGGGTCGATTAATATCCACATGAATTAAATACCCATAACCATCTTAATATTATAAAATAAATAAATTTTTACAAAACAGGCTACTTTGGTAGCATATTGTAGTCCTTAATAAATTTTAAAATATTAATTGAACAAAAAGGTTATAAAAATATCTTTATTTAGAAATTTCTGAAATTATAACCTTTTGTAAATTTATTTTCCTCACTTGATATTTTACCAAAAGAGGACCTTAATTTGGGCATTAATATCTCTTGTACAAATTTCTTGTACTTTTTTTAAATCCTGAATCTAGATCTTAATGTGATATAGAACTAGATAGTTCTAATACATAATAAACACAAATAAAACCTAATTTTCAATGATTTAATATGAAGTTGGCTCTGATCCCACTTGTTAGATTTCTTTATTACTTAACCTTAATAACAAAACTTTATTATCTTTATATCAAATCATCAAGTGAATAAAATTAAATAGCGGAAACATACCTGAATTCATAAAAGAAAATTAATTCTTTACCACCTTAGGTTTTGATCTTCTAAATCAAAGAATAATTTTTAAAACCTGATTTCTAGACAATGGGATAACCAAAATGAAAATTGTTTATGAATTTAGGGACTATAACCTCATTATTTATAGCCTTAATTTTATAATTTCAATTTCACCCATCACAAAAGAGAAATTACGAAAATGGTATCTACACATTAAATTCCACACCTTTATTTATGGTATTTATATTGAATTCCACACCTTAATTTATGGCATATAATCCTTAACTTTAATAGATCAATTTAATTTAAGCCAACCTTAAATAATAATATATGATACAACTTCTGATTTATATATATATTTATGTCCAACATCCAATAGCTTCAGCCTCTTCTCATCAGTAATGGCAGGCAAACATTAAAGGAGGCAATGCAAACATTGAAGGCAAACATACAATGTCATGCATACCTTCATCATTAAAAATCGTTTAATTCTTACACATAGAAAAGCTTTTATATAAATTGTACCCTTGGTTGTAATTCTATTCTTTTAAATATATTTACATACATAAATAGTCTAATTTATCATGGTTTAGTTCTTTATTATAGGCTCTGCATCATATCCTTTTCGAGTTTGGCTGCATTGAATATGTTACAAACCTGTAAAAATATTTATTTTTTATTTGGATATTTTTAATATAATTTACTATTGTTATTATAATGACCTGACCAATTACAAATTAATGGGCTTATATTAACCAAAGTTGGAGCTAATAATCACATCACTCCACTAATATTTTAGATCTTATCTTGATATGTATTGGATTTGGGACTAACTATGTAATAACTCTATTGTAAATTGTTGGGTCTCTGTCATCTACTCAAAATGATTATCCAATTTAAAGGTACCATATTAATATACTTGATCTTATGGTTATAATTACTGGTTGTGCGACTAATTTTTTAGAATATCATAATCTAGCAATCTAAAAATATTTCTTCCTAAAACATCTTATCATCGGCCCACAGACCTAGTAGTTAGAAAAATAATGCATTTTACGGAGGTCAAGGCTGCTTTTCGGTTTTGAATCCCGTGTCAAAAAATGAGGAATTTAAGTTAAAGTTTAATTATAATAGTTATACCTAATTAAAATTCCCTAAACATTGTTTCCTGGTCCAAAGCTCGGTCATCAAAACCATGACATTTGTAATTAATTGCATAAATCCTCAATTAGGTTAATCCACGACCTGACCTGTAAAAATCTAATGGTTTACTTATATGAACGATCCGATGGCTATGGTGTCATCCATGTACTTCTCGGGATATAAACTTCCTATCCAAATCGACATGATCATGTCGACACCCCGGCGATGGCCTTGCCAGTCGCACTCCTCCTCTAGCCGTGCCTTCTACCAAGTGGCTGAGGCTAGCATTAATCAGTAGTGCTCCTGCTACTGTTGTATCACGAGCTGACCAAATATCGACTAGATCAGGGGTATAGAAGCATGCCGCAACCCAATGATATTACTGCATTTATATTGTACATTTCAATTCAATTATAAATGTACAAAAAATAAAGCTTTATGTTGAATGGCATAAATCCCACATCTAAATGGTGTGGGATGTGGGGGGGGCTCTTTTCCTATAAAAGGGACCCTCCCCCCTCTTTAGTAAATGATCCCCACAGGGTAATTCAAAGTTACCAACTTCCCTTTATACCATTGGTAATTGTTCATTCTACCATTGGTAATTTGTTCTTTCTCTCTTTGTAATATTTCTCTTTAGTGAAATATTATTTTGGTAGTGTCCGAGGACGTAGGCAATTGCCGAACCTCGTTAAATTCTGGTGTCTTGTTCTTTTCTTTTGTTGTCTATTTAATAGCTATTGTCGGGTATAGTTGGTGTTAATTATTGTGCTATTTATATTACTTGTT
>JAVDBV010078287.1:0-10333 GCA_032619315.1 Piper longum
GTGAGAAATTATATAGGAAAACCAGGAGTGACGTGGACGGCTCAGATCTTGCCACGTGGCACGATCTGGAATTCCAACAATTGTAGTGGGACCCACATATAGGTATATCTAATATACCTATGGACGAAAAAACTCGAATTGAGACCGTCGAAAATCAAATCTTACTCGAGTCTAAAAATGACTCGATCGACAGGAATTAAAACAATCATGTTAAATGGACCCTAAACATAGAAATTTTAAAAAATAATGACTCGTTCCTCGCTGTAAATTTTCATTTTTATTTATTTATAAATTTTAATAATAATTATTGTTGTTATTATTTTCGTGGTTTTTACATGCTATAGCCTACCTAACAAAAACCGCAGTGCTAATTTGGAGAAGGCGAGTGAGTGATGGAGTCGTTGACGATAGTAGTAGCGGCGTGGTTGTGTTGATATTTCATGCGGCCGATTTGGGCGCAATGCAGGCTGTGGTTAGCTTAAACGCGTCGACGGAAGCGATCAGATCACTGGAGAACGGCTCGGGAGATGGGAGGGATTGTTCTACCGGACGATGCGGTCAAACTCAATGAGTCACTGCTATTTTTCAATACAAGCCCGCGTAATCTAGTTCTCGATGTTGGTGGAGTGAAAACGATTACGCTGGAAGATGATGACGACTCACCCGAGATGGATGTGCAAGGTAACCCAACTGGGACGATCAAATTAAGCGATTGAGGATCATATGCTCTTGTGATTTCACAGCCTCCTCACGTCTTAATTTGTTCCCGTCATCCTCTTGTTCCAGTTTGCCATAGCGCTTGCACTCTAAGTGCCCAACAACCAGCTTGGAAGTAATTGCTCGGTTCATTCATTTGATTTCTATTTCCCCCAGTCTTGCACTGCATTCATACCCGCATTTGTTCGCGCATCCGTTTGCTCGTTTTGTTCGTCCAATTTGTTTGTGCAGTTTTTGTTTTACTTCATAAAGCCAGTATGTATGCTGTGATGTACAAGGCCAACTTTTATGCAGATAAGCGTTAGCTGGCCTCCATTTTATATTGTTTTGATTTAGTTTCTGGCTTTCCAATAAATTATTTTTGAATGTTTCTAACCTCTTCTTGGTTTTTGGTTTTTTTTTCTTCTGTGTTTTTTTATTTTTAGCCGGGACTTTGTTGTTCAAAATATAACAGAGGCATTAGAACCATTTTATTATACGAAAGTAAATTTTTTTTAAAGTTGAAAGTTAATATTGATATATCACAAATATATGACGTCGATTTCTTCATACCAACACCCGGGGCCGCAGCACATTAGTGAATTGATTGGCCTCCTTGTCATGTCAAGACGCGTTCACTGCAACCACTGGCACATGCACAATAATGTAACTTTTTAATTGTGGAATTGATTGGCCTCCTTGTCATGTCAAGACGAGTTCACTGCCGTCCTTAATGCTAAAAGATGAAACTTTTTTGCGGCAATAAACAGATAGTAAAATATCCAGTCGCAGGATTGACAGGGCATACCTCATTCCACCTGCAGCACTCTTTTTGCTGAGCTCAATACCAATTTCATTGCTCAAATCCGAATTTCCGTCAGCTCTAACAGCCTGAAATTTATTTGAGACTGCATCAGTAACTCCACTGTCAGTTACGCAACATAATTCAAATAGAGAGTTCAAAAAAATTCATAATTCAAATAGTAAAAAATCTCAAAATTCTGTTCAGTGATCTTTTGCAAAAATTCATTAAACAATACACAAAATCTAAAAGCATGAAAACTAATCTAAGAGGCTGTCATTGATGTCACTTCAGTTGGATAAAATAACAAGCATTCAAGATCATTTATATACCAAGCATTCTCCATAAAGACCACGTCCCAGTCGTAGTCAGAAGTTTTTCTCAGCAGCTTTTTGGCAGCCTCCTTGTGTATGTCAATATAGGTGTTTCTTCTCGTGATCAGATCAGAAGCATTCACTTCCAATAACTGGTAAAAATAAATATAATAAGCTAGTCAAATGTTACATCTGAATAAGGAATGAGGAGAGAGCATTACAGCCAGGTCCATGAAAATCCCACTGCCAGAATAAACACATTGTCCAACAAGTTAATTTTAGATTAAGGTTTCTGTAATCAGCAATTCGAACCTGTTCAAATACCGAAGGGGTTTGTCACACAATTCAGTTTAGAAAGCTCCTGCTTTAGGCCAATGTTGAATGCTTTAATATCTGGTAATATCCATTGACGAAGATCACCATCTTTAATGTAATTAAGGAGTCCCTTCTGAGGTTGCTCACATTCAGAACTTAGCAAGCCCTTAAACTTGCTCTCCTATGACCAACAAAATGAAATGCATCATATGACAAAGATAATTGCATAAGGCTACTAACATTTTGAAAAGAATGAGCCTGATATACCTCAGGTGATCCTTGTTCTGAGGCTATATGTGAAAAATAATCAAACACAAAATGGGGGCTAGTCCTCTCCGTATCAATATTTAAAATCAGGTTATGTGGACGTTATCTTAAATCAGCAATTTTTGCCAGTGTTGATTTATGGTGATCAAAAACCACCACCCTGATAAGAAACAGATTAACTAACAAAAAATTGCTCCGAGAAAAAGAAAATTCTTTTCAGAATCAACTTGGCATTGCATGTAAGAAACGCATTACAAAGCAAACTGTTGTTTTAAAGAATTATAGAAATGGTGATCAATGCGTCTATTTTATATGAAGAAACAAACAACTTACTGAGGAATCTGCTTCGCAAGGGAAGTTGCAAATCCATTTGGTCCAAAGAAATCAAGAAGGTAACAAACCTCAAGACCTTCCCAATTCAAATCCTCTATCCCGAGTGGAAAGACAAACAATGTCATAAATCATAATATTACGAGTAGGTTCATCAAAAAAAAAAAGTTACAACAAGGATGCATTCTTCACCTAAGGGGCTCTACATTGGAGAATGACAAAATGAGAGATTCGATATTCAGATGAGAGTGGTATAGTTGTGCAAACAGAGCAGCCAAAGCACCAGTAAATGAGGGGCAGTTATAGAGTACAAGATTAGGAACTCTCTCTACTGAAGCTTTAGTTAGGGCCTCGATTGCTGCCTTTGATCTAAAACATCCAGACACACCGTGTGAATTCCATCTTGATGGAAGCACTGAACAAAGTGCATAATTCTGACCCCAAAGGTAGCTCCTCCACATGGGCTCCAATCTAAAACTGATTCCTGGCTGCTACACCAATCACCATGACACTCACAACCCATGGTAATTATAATAGCAATTAATGGAAGCAAAGACAACCAAGTGATAAACAAAAATTAACAACTTCCCAGAATATGCATCAGCACTAACTCAAGAAAAATAAACACAACGTTGAAGCTCCACAAGAAACATGCATTAAAGTATGTTAAAAGCCACTTTACATAGATTCAAAATACAGCAAACACAAAAGGACACAATATCTTGCATAGAATAAAAAGAATAACCTTCACATGAATTCTAATTCAAAGGGGCTAAGAGATTTTTTTTTAAATAATAATAATAATAATAATAATAATAATAATAATAACAATAATGAATTTGTGTTCCATAAAAGTGATCAAGTGCAGAACAGCAGAATTACACAGCCGAAGAACATCAGAAACTGAGAACAAAAACTTTATCCATACAAATGCAAAACAAAGAAGCGTGATACAAAGCAATATTGGTAAGGAACAAAGCAATGAATGCTATAAAGCTACCTCCTTTCAACATGGAAATCACCGTTTGGCGGAACATATCGATCCGCAACCACTGAACAGTCCTCGAGCTCCGCCGCACAGGCGGAAGCTTTGCGCAACAAAACCTCTCTTCACGGCGGAAAAGGAAAATGAAACTGGGAGAGAAAGCCGGGGACTTCGGTTTGAGGAGGCGGGTGGCGGCCAGCACGGCGGAGTTCTCGGCGGCGGCAGCGCTGGCCAGGGGCTGAAAGACGACGCGTCGGTAGGACTTTTCCAAGAGGATGGTGGCCTTTCCACGAGCAGGATTTTTTTTTTTTTTGGTTTTTGGCGGGGGCGGGGGCGGATTTGCCTGTTTGTTTTCTTTGTCACGGGTCTCCAACACTAAAAATAAATTAGGATGATAATCATTCTCAAACAGTGAAACCCAACTCAATTTATTTATTATTCATATTTATATATGTATATATATATATATAAATTTAAGATAAAATTAATTATAAAATTTTAAATAATTTAATTTAAATTTAAATTATATACCAAATAATTTACTTGGAAATAAAATTCTTATATTATTATATAAAACTATCATCGCAATATGATTTTATTTATTATTTTTATATTTTACATAAATAATTATAAAAAATATATATTGAGTATTGTATCAAACGATAAACTATTGAAATTTAAATTAAATCTAGCTAAACAAAGATGTGTTTGTGCTTCCAGTTAATTGATTAAGGTCAAATTTTTATTCAAACGAAATCGAGTTGAACACTAAGCATACACGATCCATTTGAGCTCTTAAGAGCCCTGCCTTAAAGTTTAGCTTTGAGCTTTTTACTTTAACGGTTAGCATTGGTCACTTCTCGAGGAGACATAGATCAGGACTTGTGTGAACCCCCTACAAACGCACACGAGGATGCACGCAACGCTCACGATTGATGATCAAGATCATCAACGGGTGGGATTATAGGCGTCCCTACGTGCGCATACGGGGGTGCATGCAATACCTAGCTACTTATGAACCAAGCAATCACTTTGGATAAAGATAAAATGAAGCAATCAAGTGGTTATTAATATTATGAAAAAAAAAAGATGTTATTATCTGTCGCAAGCTTAGTGAAGAATCAAGAAAGTTGAAACAACAGACAAGTTGCTTCGATAGCTGGCGGGGCCTCTGGTTCATGGAACGTATCGACTGCTCGCTCCATGCTTGGATGGAATCCATTAAAGGGTTGTTTGCCGGTGTCATCAAAGTACCAATCGATCAATTCCTTCATCTCTTATTTTTCGTTTAAGTAGCAATCAACTCTAACATAAAGAACTTAATCAAGCGTCTAATTCATCTAATGCTGACTTTTGAAAATAAATAACAATTATTGTTGTCTGTATGTGATTATCACAGTCCTAGTATAGATATATCAAATAGGGCGTAATGTTTTCTTTTCACTTCAAACTCTGAACAACCTTTCATCAATCACCGGCCAAATTATATATTTGCCAGAATGCTGAAAAGCTAGAACTGATCCAATATTTCATCATTTATCCAGAATTTTATCATGACGACCAAACTAAAATCGAAGTTAATCATACTCTTTTTTTTTTGCGTATATAACTCGTATGTATGTCTCGTTAAAACAAACTAAATGCAAAAAAATTTCAATTTTTAATTTCATCCTACGTACGTTCCCAGCTCAAAGACCAAAGACCAGGAAGCCCGCTGGAAAGGGGCTTCAGAGGCAAGTCTACTTCCACAACCATAGTCGTCGCTTGCAGTTTCTAAGAAAGAAAGACACTTGACTATAAAAGCGATGATCTCGATGATTCCATTATTGCTTTGTACACACTCTCTTTATACACTCTTTTGTAACCAACAAAGCTTAATACATTATTCTAGTTGATTTTAGCTTACACAAGAAGAAAAGATACAAGGCAGGAGATATTCGACAAAGCCACTGAACTAATTAAACAAGACTCTATCACTGATGCCCAATAATCAGAATCTAATGTAAACACCCTCCATTGTTAATTAGCAAAGCAATGAGAAAGAAAACCAATGTGCTCAGGTCACATAAAACCCGAATATATACTTCACAGTAAGTTTGGATTTAAATTCAATTTACATACACAGACCTTGTATTTGCAGATCACTAAACGCCCATCTACATGATAATCGAGAAAGACGAAGTTTATTCAACTAGATAAGAGTTCAAACTTTGAAGAAAAACAGAGAGAATTACATGATCCTGATACCCGGGCAATTATACCAAGAAAACATGCATCTACTTCCTCCTGATCTTCAAAGCATTCTCAATCTTCCGAACTTGATCAGAAAAAGGCATGAGCATGGCCGCCATCCCTTCATCGTCTTGATCGGCGTTCACGTCTTCTTCTTCTTCATCATCATCGCCATCCTCTTCCATAGCGTCATCGAAAGCGTCGTCTTCAATCATCTCCCAACCATCTTCAACGCCGGCGCCGACAAAAACATCTGGGCACACCTTCTCTTTGATCCCTTTGAGCATCTTCATCACCTTCGCCGAGAGAACGCGCAAAGCCCTCTCCTTCCTCTCCAACCTCTCCTCCAAGTCGGCCTGCGTCGCGACCAGGGCGAGGATGATCGACGTCGACTCGTGGTCGAGTCTGTTGTAGGCTTTTTCAATCACCTCCTTCTCCGACGACAAGACGTCCGTCTTGCGCTGGAGGCCTCTCAGGACGACCTCCTTCTCGTAGCATTTGGCGGCCAAGGATTCCAACTCCTCGTCCTTCGAGGCGATCTCGCGCTCGAGGAGCAGGCGCTCGCTCGCCTCCTCCTTGACGTCCGTGGACAGATGGAGGTTCTCGACGGCCAGGCCGGTGATGGTGACGGCGGCCTGTATGAGGCGATCGGCGGCCATGGTCAGGGCGGGGGAGAGGAAGGCGGAACAGAAGCAGAGTATACTGAATAAACTTTGACGGCGTCTAAATGTTATCTTGTACCGAGGGCGAAATTGGACGACAACCGTCGGATCCCATCGGACGCTCGACGTGAGTGCTTGCCAATTTGAACCTTTTTTTTTTACTAAAATGACAATCCTATTTAATTTTTTTTACCATTTTCTTAATTACATGTTAAAAGTTCCAAAACTCGCTCAGACTCGGTGTGTCAAAAAGTGGAATTAACTTCGTGTCGGGTTCAAGCCGTCTTAGAGTCATTTATATTAAATTTTTAATTATATAAATACGTAATTATATAAAATTAATAAATATTACTCTTTTGACACTTAAAATTAGTTAATATGTGATTTACATTAACTAAAACTATTGATTTAGACAATCTAAAAATATAATATATTTTAATAATTTTTATTAGATAGTTTGTGGATTCAATTATAAAATCTTTCAAAATGGAATTTTTCATAGAGTTTGACTAACAAGTTACAAAACAAAATCGATTCAAGGAGTTTTTTGAATAAAAAAAGAGTTTTGAAATTATGATTATAACTATATTCTAAAATTATAAATAAAATATTTTATAAATAAGGTATTGAAAATACTTTTTAGTCCATATATTTGATTCAATATGTAATAACCCGACCCAAAGTGCTACGTAACTGACTTGAGTTATTTCTTTAAAATGGTTAACCGAAGTTAAAAATCTATAATTCATTCTCACTTATAAACAAGATCTTAGCCCACTAAGTATTAGATGTGAGACTAAGTTGAAAGATCTCATAATTCACTCACCTTAGGAAATTTTGTTCCCGAAATTCTTACACTTAGCCCGTTGTTAGCTCCAACCCACGACCTTTCATGGTCCGCGACCCACGATCATCTATGGCCCGTGACTGAGATTATAGCCAATGTCTCTACTCTAGCCTACCATTTAATATAGAGCCAGGTTTCTTTGATCCCACCTGGCTCAAAATGCAACTTAATAGACTCAAGTTATTTCTTTAAAATGGTTAACCAAAGTTAAAAATCTATAGTCTATTTTTACTCATAAACAGGATCTTAGTCTATTAGGTATTAGACATAGGACTAAGTTGAAGAATCTCATAATCCACCCACTTTAAGAAATTTCATCCCCAAAATTCCTATATATGACCCGTTGCTAGCCTCACCTTATAACCTTCTTTGGCACGTGACTGACAGCCTAACACAGATTAAGTTGCTCTAATATCATTTGCAACGACCCAGCCCAAAATCTAACCTAATGGGCGTAAGTCATTTCTTTAAAAATGATTAACTGAAGTTAAAGATCTATAGTACATTCTCACTTCGAAATTTTCTCCCAGTAAATATTAGATGTGAGACTAAATTAATGGATCTCACAATGCCTGCATCTAATATATACTAGGAGAAGATTTTGTTTATAAGTGAGAATGAACTATAGATCTTTAACTTCGGTTAATTATTTTTAAAGAAATGACTTAAGCTCATTACGTTGGACTCTAAGCCTGACCGTTACAAATGGTATCAGACCAACCTAATTCCGTGTTAGATGGACGGCTAGACTTGGGACGTTAGTTAGGTTGCGGTCACCGGTCAAAGAAGGTCGTGGGCTGGAACTGGCAACAGATCAAGTGTATAAATTTCGAAGACAAATTTTTCTAAGGTGAGTGGATTGTGAGATCCCTCAACTTAATTCCGCATCTAATACTTAATGGACTAAGATCATGTTTATAAGTGAGAATGAACTATAGATCTTTAACTTCGGTTAACCATTTTAAAAAGAATGGCTTAGACCCATTACATTCACTTTGGGCTGGGTCATTATAAATGGTATCAGTAACCTTGTTTCATGTCAGATGATGGGCTGGACTATGGATATTGGCTAGGCTCTCGGTCATAGACCATAGAAGGTCATGGGTCACGGGCCATGGAAGGTCGTGGGTTGAGGCTAGCAATGGGCAAAGTGTAGGAATTTCATTGGACGAAAATTTTTAAGGTGGGTAGATCATGAGATCCCTCAACTTAGTCTCATATCTAATACTTATTTAGAGAAGATCTTGTTTATAAGTGAGAATAAACTATAAATTTTAATTTGAGTTAACCACTTTAAAGAAATAACTTAAGCCCATTACGTTGTACTTTCGACCTGGTCGTTATATAATATTAACTAAAATATCATTATTTTCAATAAAAATCATGTATTAAAAAAACACTATTCAGATTAAAAAATAAAAAAAAATTATGTAGAAATTAAAAATGATAGAAAGGTCTAAATTATGCTCATTCAATTGATCTTCTCAAATGCTCCAAATTATGCTTCAATTGATCTGCTACGTAGGTTGCTTAATAAACATAGTCAATGTAACCTCAAGGTGAGTGTATACTGCATAGTCTTGTCTCAGTTTATAAATAAGCGTTGTAATCTCTATCTTAAGAGAATCAATTAATTAAGAAATCAAAAAATAAATTAATTTTATTGTGACTGATGACCTCGATTTACCACTAAGATGAGTGATTCTAATTCATCTAAATCAAGACTAGTAATTTTGACTTATCTCATTCCCTCTCAATCTTTGCCAGTAGAATTTTGACACACTTCTTTCCAACAAACCCCATCAATCATGCAAGAATTTTTCCATAGAATCTACCAACTCCCATCAAAATTCAAATTGGTATACAAGCATGCAAGAAGAAACTAAAGTGAAATTTTATTTTTTTTGGATTTTATTAAAAAGAATGATAAATTGTAGCAATAAGAAATTAAAGTGACATTTTATTTTTTTGGGATTTTCTTACATTACATGAAGGTACATATTTATCGTTAGACCATATTGTTAATAACCTTTCCTCATAAAAAAGGAAGGTTATACCTATAATCAAATTTGTAACACCCCAAATCCGGCTCGCTCGTGAACCGAACCGAACTGTTACGGGTCCCGGGTGGATCTACTCTCGGCGTCTCAAGATGGAAGATATTGATGAATGAATGTACTAAACCCTAACATGCTACTATGTGAATGACATACGAACCAGTTCATGCTAAGACAACCACGATAAAAATCGATAAAAATTTCTAAAATAAAACAGACAGAATCTCCCCTAAAAGTGCAATTTGGGGCCACCCTGTCAAATCAATATATATAATTTCGTAAAAACAAGATTCGAATAAAACAAGATTTATTCATTACACTATTATTTTCACATAAACATCTAATTCAAACATACCAACGCATTCTCGACAGTTGGTCATGATCCACCTGTTCATAATATTCCCATGCACCTTAATATATTGTTTATATCATGCTATCATTATCCATGTCCACATACCCAAACCACAACAAAGCAATCAAACTATTAAAAATAAACATTTCGCCGGCAAGCATGCATGTGTGTGTGCAAGGCAGACAACTGCTCCTCTATCCAAGCTGGCATATCCAACATTCAGTCCTCACCTACATATATATAAAGAAACGTCAGTAACGAGTGTTACTGGTCCAAAACATAACTATTACCAAACTGGCTATGAGAGCAAACTCTCATATGGAAGAAAACATCATGAAGTCCCTTATTAGCATTTATTGAACTGAAATTATCTTTAACTGAGCTGATCTGTTACTGCTGATGTCTCGACATTTCTCATTTCTCTTTCTGGTCTCTTGGCACTGCTGTCATATTCTTAGTCATGGTTCTTATTTC
>JAVDBV010078315.1:0-14145 GCA_032619315.1 Piper longum
AGGGGGAGGAAGGGTCGGGGTAAGAAATGAACTGGGTGGCATTTTCATAAATAAAACTTGACTCGACTCCGTCTCGAGTCAAAATAATTATTTACTCGTAATAAAATCTAAAACAAATCTACAAAAATTGGGAAAAATCCTATAAAATAAAATAACACCAAAACATCATAATGACATGCTCTATAACTATCAACCCACCCAAGCTGCCCGTAACGCGTCCTAACGCGGTAAACGGCCTAAAACTAATTCTACGATCAAACTAGATAATAAAAAAAACTGGACTGCATACTCTCATATATTCTGATAACTCATTATTTTCTGTTGTATTCATGACGTTATCATCATATACTTGGGTACACATGACCCCTCGTAGCTCATATACGCGACTGGCGTCGGCTCAGTACACGTGTTCTGAAACATACTCGACTCGAAAATAACGGCCGAACCGACCGGTTTTAAATATAAAACCCTGACTCGAATCGTGGGTTTTACATGAGATATTTTTATGTTTATTTGACAATGTCTTCCATTCTCATGACACTAAGAGGGTTATTTCGATCTAGTTGATCGATCGAGTCATACCGACCGGCAGCTTTAAACATGACTCGACTCGATCGTAGCATTTCTGATTCGGTTCTTAAGTGAAACGAAATCGAGGTGTTACACCCAAGCTGTTTGGAGGTAAAATTGACCCATATTGTAGACCAACCTTAGGTTGTATTCCTATTCAATTAACATAAAATTTAATGCTTTTAGGTTGGGTAGATTTTCTTGTAGAAATTCTCCAAGCAATGTAAGGCCAGTCTGATCTAGAAATATCCATGCCAATGCCTACTACTTCTAGAATTCTTTGGATCAAGATACATAGAGTCTTCATTCGAAATTAGGTCAGAGTATAGCCCAAAGTTTTGGAAAACTCTCAAATTTTAACCGGGCGCATTTGGAGTATTCAATCCTATGAACAAACCTTAGGAAAATTGGTGCGGGGCCTGTAAACACTATTCCCAACACCATAGTCTTGCCTTAGTGGGCCTTGTTCATGGTGTTGGCCCATGTGTCAGCCTATATCAATTTTTGTGTATGATCCAAATCTCAGCCCATTTCGATATCGTTTGTCTCGTGGGAAAAATTGTCCATTTAATTCCCAACTACTTAGTGTACTTGCTTGACTAAACCCTAATTTAACTACCTAATTTTAATAAATAATTAAGTAAGATAATTAAATTAATATAGTCTTTAAGTGTTGAGCATGTGTGGAGGCTTTGCCTTGTTTTGCATATTAATGTGATCCATGTATAATTTGGATTCCATCTTGTTGTTTGCATATATAGGTTGAACTCAATGAATTAGGACAAGGGGTTCTACTCATCTACGTCTGTCAGACTCTTCTACTTCATCTCTGATTAACTCCTTGAGTGAGTTTTTTAATAAGTTTTTGACATAGGACAACATTGGCAGCATTCCGATCCCTCAGGTGCCAGACCATTTAGTTAAATTTTCAACAATGTATTAGTAAGATTGACCAAGGAGTATATGAAAAATCCATATTGATGTTACAATAAAAGCCCAAAGGGGAAAAGCAAGATAAACTCTTTTAATTGTTCCTCTCTTGAATCGCCCAATCTCCTTTTATTCGTCTTTGAGAGAATCTATCACCTAGAGGAGAGACACCAGAGACAAAAAGAATGAGAATAGAATACCTAATCCATATGTTTTGACCCATCTATAGGTCTCCCCAAAAAAAATAATACGAACTTGAACCAAGTGAATTGAACACGGGTCCATAATATATAAATATAAGGAAAACTTTTAGCCACACCCCGTTTTTAATTGACCACTTAGAGCCTATGTGGATTTCCACTACTCGTCTCAACAAACGAGAGACTTTAACTTCGTTTTGTAATGAAAAAAAACCATTAAATATACATTAGCGAACTCGGCTATTTTAACTTGAAAAACCTATGTACACAAAATGTTATATTTTTTTACATATTAATTTGAAAACTCAATTATAACTTAAAGAGGAACTGAGTTTGGATAACTTGAAAAATCCATGTGCACGAAATATTATCTCACATTATATATTAATTTAAAAACTCAATATGAAATTAGTCAGGATAACATGAAAAACCCATTAAATATACTTTGATAAACTCACTTAGTATAACTTGAAAAACCCATGTACACAAAATGTTTTATTTTATTACATATTAATTTGAAAACCCAACTATAACTTAAAGTGGAAGTGAGTTAGGATAACTTGAAAAATCCACATGCGCAAAATGTTATCTTACATTATATATTAATTTAAAAATCGAATATGAGCTTAAAAAATAAGTGAGTCGGGACAACTTGAAAAATCCTCGTGCATAAAATGTTATTTTTATTATATATTAATTTGAAAACACAATGAGAAATTAAAGAGGAATTGGATTGGGATAATTTTAAAAGCCCATATGCATGAAATTTGATCTTTTATTATTGTTTTATATGGGTATAATAACGTGTCAAAAAATACAATTTAAAAATATAATAAAACCCAAAATCGAGAGGTGATAATGAACACCTGAATAAAACCCGAAAACGAGTTGTGTGTTATCTTAGCTAATTAGTACTTACACCTGAATAAATTGATAGAAAAATATTTTTTACTTGTATTATCTATGTATTATTAGTTACAAAAGGCCATTATCCATAAAGTTTTATCTTCTACAACATATGCACGAAATATTACTTACATTATGTATTAATTTGAAAACCCAATAGGTAGTTAATGAAGAACACAATTAGGATAACTTGAAAAACCCACTAAATAGCGAACTCGATTAGTATAATTTGAAAAGTCCATGTACAAGAAATGTAAAATTCTATTACATATTAATTCGAAAACCTAATGACAACTTAAAGAAGAACTTGGTTAAGTTAAGTTTGAAAAATGCACATGAATGAAATGTTATCTTATATTATATATTAATTTGAAAACTCAATAAGAACATAAAGAAGAAATGAGCCGGGATAACTTCAAAAACTCATGTGCACAAAATGTTATTTTTCATTATATTTTAATTTAAAATCTAATAAGAACTTAAAAAGAAACTTAGCTCGGATAACTTTAAAAAACTACGTATACAAAATGTTATTTTTTATTATATATTAATTTGTTAACCCAATAAGAAATTAAAGAGGAACTGAATTTGGGATAACCTTAAAAACCAATATGAATAAAATTTTATGTTCAATTGTCGTTTTATCCCAGTATAATAACATGTCCAAAAATACAATTTCAAAATATAATAATATCCAATAACAAGGGGGCATAACGAATATTCATGTTTTAAAGAAATTTATTTTAAAATGACAAAAAAATACTTTTGCTGCTAATTAGCTTGACTTAATTTTATTTATTATTTAATGTCTAAGTGGTTGTGTGTTATCTTAGCTAATTCGTTGGTACACCGGAATAGATTATTAAAAATATATTTCTTACTTGTATTATCTATGTCTTATTAGTTGCAAAAAACCTATATGAATGAAATTTTATCATTAACTTAGTGTTGTGTTTTTCAAAAAACCGGCATGCATAAAATTTTATTTTCTATTATACAATAACTTAGTATTAGGTTTTTAAGTTAGTATATATAATTGAAGATAACATTGTGAGTTATACAACCTGAGGTTTTTTATAAGCTTTTGTTAGGTTTTCAAATTAATGTATAATGAAAGATGATATTTCGTGTATGAGTATTTAAAATTATCCCAACTCAGTTCCTATTTAAGTTCCTATCGGATTTTTAGATTAATATATAATGAAAATTAACATTTTGTGTACGTGAGTTTTTCTATCTTTAAGTCACTTCATCTTTAAGCGATAATTAATTGAGTTTTCAAATTAATTTGTAATAAAATATGATATTTCGAGCAAACGAGTTTTTCAACTTATAGTAACCGAATTTGCTTATTTATATTTAGTGGGTTCTTTTTTGTTACAAAATAGAGTTAACTCTTCCGTTTATTGAGGTGGGCAGTGAAATATGTATACTGTCCAAGTAGTTCGATCAAAACGAGGCGAAAATAAGGGTAAAAAAATGGCTAAAAAGTTTCCCAAAAAGAAACCAACGACGCCGTTGTACACTTTTTTTCTGTTTTCCCCAAAATAAATTCTATTTTCCAAAATGACGAACCCGGATCCTTTTCAAATTCCAGCTCTCTTACTTCGACCTCTCTGACGGTCGGTGCGGTTGCCGGCGCAAAAAACTTGAGGTCCTACTCCTGTCTCGACTAGCACCAAAGCACTGGACCCCCTCCTCGTCGTTGATCAAGCACCATGAAACAGTATTTCTGTAGACAATCAAAACTAGGGTGATGGAATATCTGGGCTCACTAGCAGAGAAAGGGGTGCCGATAATGTCGTCGGGATTTTGGATCTCAGAGAGTACATCCATGGAGTTTCCACTGAGTTTCCTCCTAAGAGAGCTAGATTTGACGAACGTCACAACAAGGAGGAGGAGGAGGGTGTTGATGCTGAGATGTCCATGTCCCTCTCGAAAACACAGATTGAAGATGATCTCATGGCCATGAGAGAATCGAAGCTAGAACGGCCGGAAGTGGGGATATTTATGAGGGAAGCCAGGCCTTTTCGGCACAGCCAGAAGTCCGAGGTTTCTAATAATAAGTTTTCCTTTTCTCCCAGAACGAGTGAGATTGAATACTATTTCATGGCCATAAGCGGATCGAAGCCACCTCGCCGACCGGAGAAGAAGAGATCAAGAAAGATACAGAAGAAATTAGACGTAAGTAGTGCATGCCAAGCATATAGTAACATATAAGAAATTTATGTATTTAGAAAGCTAATTAATTTGTGAAGTATAATCAATATATTTTTCATTTTTGATTGTGCATGCAGTAGGCTTTCCCGGGCCTATGGTTGTGGAATTAATTAATCCGGCTTTGATAGAAGTAGTTCGTAGTACAGCGTGATTCTGTAACTCTGAGAATGTATGCTCAAATTAAAGTGGGTAATTTTCTAAGCTCGTTGATGAGAAAGAAATGATCATTATAATCTAAATAAATGATCTATTTTTTCTTAAATTATGTCGTCAATGGTATCTACTTTTATGCATGGAGCTCTTTATTTATCTAGATATATTTGAAGTGGCGATGTATACTGGCTCCTGGACTTGACAAAATCCCCTGGAAACAAGTATTTGTCACGGGATACGAGGTACATATCAATTGAATGCTGTGAAGTTGCCTGGTTGTTGTAGGGCCAGTCAAGTCGATTTTCTTTGAGTTGTTTGATTTCGAGTTCAAGTCTAAGTAAAAACCATTCTGAGTCTATCTGAATCCAAATTTAGTTCAAGCTAGTTTGATTTATATATATAGGTTGTTTTTTGTATAATTTATATTAAAATTAAATTTATAATTAAAAAATCTCAAATTTGACATAATTATGCATAAAGGATAATATAATCATGTATAAATTTATTTAAATTTGATGTCATAAAATATTAATTTATAATTTGATTATTTTTATATAAAAAATTAAAATAAATATGGTCAAATATTTTATTCATTGTATAAAACATCGAGCTTCAAGCTTATTCGAGTTGTACGAGTAGAAGTCGAGGCCCAGTCCTTTTACTATCAAGTTTAAGCTTTCATTAGAGTTTTTTGAAGTTGTCAAATTGAATTTAATCAATCTTTAAAGTGACCTATCTACAACGGAAATTTGTATTATAAGAAAACGTGAATAACTTCAGAGATTTATGATCATCCATTTACATGGATAACTTCTAAGGTGAGGAGAAAGATTCAGGCGGTTCCAATATGTGCAGAAAGTTTGGATGGCTAGTGATTCCACTAGTAATCATGGAGCAGAGAAAACCCTCAAAAACTTTATAATGAATCGTGCCTAATTGTTTGAAATGAGGAAAGAAATATTTTCATACCTAAAGCTTCGGACATTGCATAAGCGTATCACCTCGCAATCTGGCCGCAACAAGTTGTTATTTGAAGCCCTCGTCACCCAGCCATGGAGTCCCCCCACCCTTTTGGTGTGAAGACAGAAGTTGTAATTGCTATCTTGCCTACTAGGAAGAAGGGTAGAGTGCAGCCACTTCCGGGTAACAGATCTATTTTGATGGGTTGTTTACTTTTTGCAGTGGTCAGATAAAATCGTGGCTGCAAAAGAAGAGAAGAAAAGAAGCGGATGGAGAAGAATGCCTTTCCCATGCACGCCTGACACGTCCCCGTCCGTGAAGTTTAATCTCCGCTCCCTGCCATCTTTGCTATGAAGCCTTGCCCAGAAGAGAATTTCTACGACCCGTTTATTGCCTTGGAGTAGAAGCCTATGTTGCTGTCGGTGCCAGAGGGAAGAGACGTCCAAGACCCCCTTCTGTCCACAGCCACGTCCAGGAGCCCTGCGGATCCCCATCCATCTGATCCCCTTCCATCTGAAGCCTTGTCACACTTGGACCATTGTTGCCATGAGGAGCAGGCAAGAAGTCGCTTTACTGAAGATTTAGACCGCTACCGGAGTCATATCAAAGTTGCTGATCATGTTCACCTTGCAGTCTTGCTATTAAAGTCTGCAAAGGAGGTCCATCAAGAGTTGCTGTCCCGTTGGAGTCTAGAAGAAAAGCTGCTGCCTATAAATTTGTGGAGCCATGAAGCCTGGCCATTGATGTTCGGTATAACAACCCGCCCTAACCGGCTATGTGTTACTAAAATAATATAAATGATGTATAAATAACATTTAAGAACATCAATTATAACATGACAAATAATTTTAAAATTTTTATTAAATTATAAAAAATAAATAATGTTATGATAGCATGTAATAAAACATAAAAATTGTAACACCCCAAATCCGGTTCATGTTCGTGAACCGAACCGACATATTATGGGCCCCGATTAAGTCGGCTAACCCGAATCTAACTCGTACGGATCCAATCTCGGCATCTTAAAATGAAGACACAACTTGTCATACATGTATGAATGCATAAAACATTAATAAGATATTACATGAATGACTTAACAATCAATTCATGCAAAGACAATAATTTAAGTAAAATCAATAAAATTCTTAATTAAAATGGATAGAGTCCCCCTAAAAATGTAATTACAGCCACCCTATCACAGCCACACATACATGTATGGCAAGTTGTATCTTCATTTTAAAACACCGAGATTGGATCCGTACGAGTTAGGTTCGGGTTAGCCGATCTAACCGGGGCCCGTAACATGCCAGTTCGGTTTACGAGCATGAACCGGATTTGGAGTGTTACAAGACATGACATGCGCTCTACTAAACAGTACCGGTAAACCTCCACGTTCTTCGAGTGTGAGGAGATCAAACGCCGAGTTGTCAACATCCCTAAGGAATGGAACAGTCCACTGCACTAATCCAGAGCCCACTTTGATTGTCACGACATCCTCTCATGGTACGTGCAGTCGGTTTCTCCTTCTCTCGTCTCATTGAAAACTCGATAAAAAAATATATAGGCCTAGGAAGGGATTTATACAATAGGCCCGAAGGTAACTTACGGTGGTTCTTGTTTTCTAAATCATTCTCAAGGGATCTCATCCTCGAGGGTTATTAATCCGGAAAACAATTCCACTAAATGACCCGAGTTAAGTAGGATCCGATAAAACACCACTTAACTCGTCTTGCAAGTCATAATCAAAACTACAATAGAAATAGCGTAAAAGCAGGGCGAGTCTTAATGGACCTGGTAGAAGCTCCAAGCGTGTCATGACGCCTAGGCGGCGAGCTTCTACTCCGTACCTACATATCAAATCTAAATACTAACGCCCAATAACTAAATGATGCATCAAACTAATCCTAATTATCACACTCAAAACACAATCATAATCAAACAACACCTCAATAATCAATAATGTAAATAGTTTTAAATCATCATATTCATATCAATTTTATTGTTCTTTTCTAAATTACCTTGTAATCAACTATCGTGCTCATCTCATTAGATCACTTACTATTCATCTACAATTAACCAGTCATGTCACTTATCACTTCATTTGTAATTAGAGCTTAATCACATCAACATTAATTAATTAATCCTATCATGTTGTGCTAACACTCATCAATTATATTCAATCAAATTAGGATAAGAGGTAATTGTACCTCACGTCGTCGACAATCGGCGACGGCTAGGGCTTCGTTGTGCGTGCATTTTGAACCTCGAATTCGGCTCTCCATAGCATCCGAATTTCGATCGGGTTCGACTGACCTATCCATAAGTATATGCAATATAGCTATGGACGGTAAGCTCAGATCGAGATATTCCAAAGTCAAAACTGATTCAAGTCTTAAAAGTGACTAGATAGGCGGGAATGGAGACAAGTATACTAAATGATTAAAATAAGATTTATAGGAATAAACTTATTAATTTTATAGGGCAGTTACACCATTTAAAAAAAAATGATTGCATCATATTGATCATTAAAAATTTATCCACTTAACAATTTGTTAATATTTAGGATTCGCTCCTAGCCTTACAACCTCTCCCCAACATAGATTATTTTCATCCTCGAATATATTACTAATGGCTAAAGAATGATTATGCCTATATCCTTACTATTCATATGGACATACAAATTTATTAAATAAATATCTTGATATAGTTAGACTTGTAAATGACACCAAACCTTGACGTGATGAAACTTATTCATTTATTTATATCTTATTTATCTAATCGTGCTACCACGATTACAAGAACATTATTCCACAAATAGGCTAGGGTATTTCTTTGACATATCTTGTTCAGTCTCCCATGTAGCTCCTATGATCCCTGATTGTTCCACAATACTTTTACCAAGGGAATTTTCTTATTCTTGAGTATATTTATCTATCTTGCCAAGATACGAATCAGGTTTTCCTCGTAAGTTAAATCTGATTTTAGCTCTAAGTCTTCAAAATTTTTTATTATACGATCCTCATCTTGTATATATTTCTTTAGCATGGACATGTGTAAACATTGTGTACTCCCACTAGGCTTGGTGGCAATGATAATCAATATGCACAAGTTCAAATTCGATTTAAGATTGGAAACGGTCCTATGAACCTCGGCTTAAGCTTCCCTGATGTTCTAAATCTGATCACCCCCTTCGTAGGAGATGTCATTAAGTACACAAACTCCCCAACTTGGAACTCTAGGTCCCTCCTTTGAGTGTCAGCATAACTCTTCTGTCGATCCTGAGCTACCTTAAACTTTTGTTGAACGAGTTTCACTTTTTCAGTTGCTTCCCTCACCATCTCTTGCCTGACTATAACTGCTTTGGGTAGATTCCAACCAGCATGATGGTGACCTATAGGGCCTACCATATAAGGCTTCAAATGGTGCCATCCATATACTGGGCTTGGTAATAGTTATTGTAGGTGAATTCAACCAAAGCTAAGTGTTTTTCCCATTTACCTCCCTAGTCAAGGGTGCAAGCTCTCAACAAATCTTCCAAAGTTTGAATAGTTTTCTCACTCTGACCATCAGTTTGGGGATGATATGTTGTACTCAGTTTGATTTGGGTTCCCATGGCTTTTTGGAAGGCTTCCCATAAATGTGAGGTGAATAGGGGATCTCGGTCGGAAACTATCTCCTTTGGAATCCTATGCAACTTGACAATATTATCGACGTACAGTCCTACTAGGTATTCCACTGCCCTCATTGATTTTGTGGGGATGAAGTGAGCTGCCTTGTTAGTCAATCGACAACCACCCATATGGAATCATGCTTCTTTTGAGTCCTTAGAAGTTTTACGATATAATCACAAGTAACACACTCCCATTTCTAGGTACGTATTTCTAAAGGTTTCAATAGTCCACCGGGTAGTTGATGTGGGGTTTTGATTAGTTGGCTAGTCTGACGCATAGATATAAAATTCACAGCATCCTTCTTCATTTCAATCCACTAGTAGGCTCGCTTTAAATCCTGATACATTTTAGTAACTCCAGGGTGTATCGAGAACTTTGAGCGATGAGCCTCCTCCAGAATATTCTGCCTCAGTGCATCATCCTTGGGTACACACAACCTTCCTCTAAATATGTTTACACTATTGGAATCAAGTAAAATGTCAGAAGACTTGTCCAACATTTCATTCAGCTCCTCATCATCTATTTGTGCTATTTAACCTGATCTACCAAGTCATTTGAAATGACACGATTTGCGAGTAACCCTGTTAGTTGTTCTACAGGATTGATAGCCACCACTTCTGCTTACATAGCCTAAAGTATAGCTAGCTACCAACTCTTATCCACCTTGTCATTCCGACTCAGTGCATCTGCTACAATATTCACCTTCCCTGAATGGTATAAGAGTTGGAAGTCGTAGATCTTTAAATATTATGTCATCTGCCTTTGCTGAAGGTTAAGGTTTTTGAGTGTAGATATACTTTAAACTCTTATGATCAGTGAAGACTTCAAACTGGGCTCCATATATGTAGTGCCTCCAAATCTTCAGGGCAAAAACAACTGTTGCTAGTTCAAGTCATGGGTTGCATAATTTTGTTCATGAATCTTCAATTGATGAGAGGCACAGACTACCACTTTGCCTCTTTGCGTAAGGATGCATCCTAAACCCTAGAAAGATGTATCGTTGAAGATTACGAATCATTCATTACTTTGACATTCTAAGGTTACATTGTTCAAGGACACTTCAAAAGTTGATCCTCTATTGCTTTGGAGTAGTCATTTGAAATAGCTTTATACATGTCTCTATACTTCATTGGTCTTCATACTTCATATAAACCCATGTCTTCTTACATAGGAGATTAGAATCCATCGGTGCATTCTTCTTGATTTAAGCATTGTCACTTATATACATAGCTATAGTGGGGCACACTGTCTCATGACATTGTCATCTAGATCGCACAAGTATCTCATACCACCCATCCTACCTAGATAACACCTCAAATTGTAAAGGCGTCCCGGATACACTCATTGGTTAAGTGTCACGTGCACCTAGCATGACATATAAGTGGCACACCGTCCCATACCGGTGCTTACGCATTAATCTGAAAACAACACACTTCTTGGATGCCATCTAATAAATAAAATCTTTATTCACTAGAGGTATGACTCTGTAAATCACTTAGCCACATGTTACCTCAACATCTCAAATCCTTCTAAAGGTTCCCCTTTTTAATTGATTATCCAACTTATAACTTGTTCTTGATCTACAAGTCACCACCTCAATCCCTAAAAGACTTTCATTATTTTTATATGTTATTATTAATTTTCCGGCTATTGTTCATTAATGTGTTTTTTAGTTTTGACAGGTTTATTAGCAAAGAAAGAAGAAAAAAAATCGTTAATTAACAGCGTAACACATTGAGAAAAGATATAATTGGACTTTTCAATAAGGTACTTGAGTCATAGTGTGTGAGCTAGTGGGAAACTGTGCTCCAATACCACCTGTAATGACCCGCCTAACCGGCTAGGTGTTACTCAAATAATATAAATGATGTAGAAATAACATTCACGAACATGAATCATAACATGACAAATAATTCTAAAAATTGTATTAAATTATAAAAAATAAATCATGTTATGATAGCATATGACAAAACATAAAAATAAACTAACTACAAAGTCCGATAGCCTCTGACCGTTTCCCCTACCCACACTTATGCTTAAATAATATGAAGAGGAAGTCGAATTTATTCATCAATTCACCAAACCTAAGTTGGTAATACAACTGTCCACCACACTCTTCAGCACCAGTTTGATGTTGTTCACCTACAGTCACAAAACCGCGTTCCTGATAAAACCACTTAGTCGCATAATTGCCTGAAATAAGTCAATATATTCCCCATTTTTATTTCTCAAATCTTTTAGTAATTATGAGCCTATGACGAGCTCCTATTATACCGGGAGGGGTGACCGCCCCCTCAAGCTCCAATCCCATATATACGCACACATGCTACGTTGCCCACGACCTGCAGCTATCGATATTTTTCCATTGACTCACCCTCTCGGTATTACAAGTGCATAATGAGTCGTCTTGTGCCACTATGCCCTGTCACAAGTGCATGGGGCATGTATTTCAATTTTGTGGGTGCTACCTTATGTCAGAGACTCTTATTTTTTTGTGTGCTTCCTCGTGTCAGATACTCCCAATATTGTGGGTGGTACCTCGTGATAGAGACTCCCAATTTTGTGGATGTTGCCTTATGACAGAGACTCCCAATTTTATCTTGCAAGTAATTTTAAAGTGCGGCCCTATGTCAGACTTAGACAATTCCTTAACCCTTGTTGCACTCGGTGTATAGTGGTCGAATCTAGGCTTAAGCCGACCAGGGCTGCAAAAATAAGAATATACAACATTTCAAGTAGTTATATGGACTGGGATAGTTCACAAGTGAACTCGTAACTGCGACAAATGATCATAAATCTAAATTTTCTATAAGTGAGCTCGGACTCCGTAACCTACATCTAAACCTAGTGCTAGATAAAATACTAATGTCCATATATAATGTATGCTTGTAGTGTGTGCTCATAACATCAATACATCCTAATAAATAAGACCGTACTAAATAAACCTATAGCTAAACATACAAGACGCAAATTGAGGCATAATAATAAATAAATAAATAAATACACTCATAGATAATTAAATAATATAAATACATAAACATAAATCATACTCCAATTACAAAATAATATCATACTTATACAATCTAAGAATATATAATCAAATACAAATCCATAATAACATACACGTGAACAAACAAATAGATAAATAAATAAATAAATACAATTTAATTAACATAATAAGGCTAATATTAATAAGTAAATATATCATTATTAATAACAAATAACAACTAAATTCATAAATAATATTAATTGTTCATGAGGACATTAATATAAATATTAAATATACCAACATACGACTACATACGTATAAATAATTACACGAGTAAGAAAATAATTAATAAATTAAATAGATAAACATGAACAAAAATAATACCTATGAATAAGTACATTATCAATAACAATAATTAGTCACATAATCATTAATCATAGTCAACAAATATATAAATAATTAGAAATTAATAATAATGAATAAATAAAATATTAATAAAATAATTAATAAAGAAAGAAAAAATACTATTAACATCCAAATATACTAAACAATGTGAGTATGCATTTGAACAAATGTAAAGGGTCTCGAATTACAAAAAATGGACGAAAAACGGCCGGATACGAGGTGAAGAATACCGAACAGAATGGCTTGAACCAACCCGCACTGGAAAATGATTTGGGATTGCTAGGCGGACCTGAACTAGACTCGCATACTCTATAAAGACCCGGAAAAAAAATAAAATAAATAAATAAATAAAATAATAATAACGTTCGAAGCAGTGGGATCGAACGTGGGGAAATATATTTTTTATTTTAAATAATTATCGTTAGCTGGTTAAGTATGATTTACCTGTTTAACTAGTTAAGTGAACCAACTATTTACCCATTTAACCGGTTAAGTGAACCATACCGTGTAACCGTTTAAATGGTTCAGTGAATTATGTCGATTACCCAATTACCCGGTTAAAAGTATTACGGTGAAAGGGTGCTTCCGCGTACCCTAGCCGTCACTTATTTCATTATAAAAGAGGGTAAAAGGGGAGGGGGTCACCCTCATTCCTTCTTTCAGATTGGCGCCGGCTTCCACTTTACTCGGGTAATTTTCTTCTTCCTCTTCTTAATTTTCATGCATTCGTTTTGAATTGATAATCAAGATGATAACCATGGAATTCAAAATCTCAAATCAACAACAAAGATAAGAGAATTAACTGGAAAAGAACTAGAAGCCGACCAACACTGGAAATTTGCGTTGTTGTATTAAATTCATGAGCGCTTGCTGTCCAAGTGCTGCAACAACGTTCTTGATCAAGTTGGTGGAATTAAAGAGATTGAATTTCCATGGAAATTGCATTCCAAGAAGGTAGCACGTCCACCTGAGTTGCAGCAGCACCATCACCAGCAATAGCGTTGTGCTCCTTCCTTTTTGGTTTTGGGTCACTATGGGCGGTGCTGCTGACCAGAAACATGGTCGCCATGGTGCAGGATGGAGTTGCCTTGGCTGCTGGTCGGTCGCCTTGGTGGTGCAGGACAGGGTCGTCATAGAATAG
>JAVDBV010078338.1:0-10264 GCA_032619315.1 Piper longum
TTGGACAAACCAAATGGCATTACCTTGAATTCGTAGTGTCCTTGATGTGTACGAAATGCAGTCTTATGAACATCCTCCTCATACATTCTGATTTGATGATATCTAGACCTTAAGTCCAGCTTGGAAAAATAAGTAGAACCATGCAATTCATCAAGCAGCTCTTCAATGTTAGGGATTGAAAATTTATCTTTAATTGTAACCTTGTTCAAAGCTCTGTAATCAATACACATTCTCCAACTGCCATCTTTTTTTTTTACTAACAACACAGGTGATGAATAGAGGCTTGACGTAGCTTGAATAATTCCTCTTGCCAATAAGTCCTTAACCTGGTTTTCCAGCTCGTTTTTCTGATAATATGGGTATCTATAGGGTTTAACAGCAACTGGCATGGTCCCTTCCTTCAAATTAATTCTATGATCTTGAACTCTTCTCGGTGGTAACTTGGAAGGTATTTGAAATACAACATGAAAGTGATTCAAAATCCTGTTCAATTGATGCAATTGTATCTGCTGTAATTCACTGTCTTGCTGCAACTTTTTAGACATCTCATTCAGCTGTAAACTCATTATCAATCCATGTTTCTTTTTCTTGATATATCGTATCATTTGTTTCTTGTCACACAGCTGACCCTTAGGAACATCCATTCCTTGTAATTCAACAACTCTTTGGTCTTCCTTGAATGCCATAGTTAAGGATTCGAAATTCCAAACAATGGATCCTAATGTTTTCAGCCACTGTATTCCCAATACTACATCATACTCTTCTAATGGCAATATGAAAAAATCAGATTCAATCCTGTAGTTTGGTAAATCCAAGGTAATACCTATACAAATTCCTCCACAACTCATATTATCACCATTAGCTATTTGTACCTTCAAGTTACCCTTACTTTGAATTGAAATATTCAACTTGTTCACCAGCTTTTGATTCAAGAAGTTATGGGAGCTTCCCGAATCAATGAGGACAGTCACTTGCCTTCCTTTTATTTTTCCTATCATCCTCATTGTATTCAAATTAGACATTCCTGTTAAAGCATTCAAGGATATAGCTGGTGTTGTAGAATTTTCTGTTGTTTCAGCATTTTCATCTTCACTGTCTGATTCATCAGCAGTTCCTTCATCCTGAGTTACTTCAATCCAAAATAATTTCTTACACTTGTGTCCAAAAGTATACTTCTCATCACATTTGAAACAAAGACCTAACTCCTTCCTCTCTTGTATTTGTTTGACAGTCAATTTCCTTTGTCCAGCATTATCATTGTGATTTCCTTTGCTAGCCACATTTTCTTCCCGATTATTAACAAATATTTCATCTTTTCTGCTTCCCAACCAGTGACTGTCATTGTTCCATTTAGTCAATTTTCCTTTATACTTGTTGTCTCTAACAAATTTGTGCTCAAAATGCTTAGCTAATCCTTGAGCATCCAACAAAGATGTAGGTTTCTGAGATTTCACTTCCATGCGTAATTGCTCTTTAAGGCCACAAGTATAGCTGCTAATTTTTTGTTTTTCAGTCATACTTCCAACCCTAGTAGCTAACCTATTAAATGTCAAGGTATAATCTCTCACTGATGAATCCTGTTTCAGACGTGTTAAATTTCCATAGAAGTCATCATATTCTGTAGGTCCAAACTGGAGGTTCATAGCTTCTTTAAGTTGATTCCAATCAAACTCCCTTTGTTGTTCTTGAAACATGTCAAACCAAATCTGTGCATCATCCTCCATGTGAAAACTAGCCAAATCAACTTTAAATTGTTCTTTGATCTGATGTAATCTGAAATATTTCTCACATCTACTAAACCAAGGTATAGGATCTTTAGTCCCATCGTATTTAGGGAAAGACATTTTAGATCCTTTTAAGCATTCATCTGTTATGTTCGAACTACTACAATCCATTCCAAACTTATGCATATTATTCCATTGTTTATCATGATTTTTTTGATTGGATGATCTTACCTGCAATTTCTCCTTCTCTGCAACATTTTTATCCACTGAAACTCTAGGAGTATTCATTTCTGTACGATCTTTTGATCCACTAACAGGTTTACTTTCCATTTCATTCATAGAACTTAGTAACAAATCGAATTTAACTGTCATCTCAGAAAACACAGATAAAAGTTGAGATTGAACCTTCCTCATTTCTGCCATTTCAGTTGCTCTTGGTGAAGAATCGCCTCCTCCCTCTTCCGGCTCTGATACCAATCTGGAAGGATCTAGCTCAAATTGATTGAGCATTGGATCCTTGCCTTGGCCTTGTTGTTTGTTTTCCTTTGATGGAGCTATGGACTGATCAAGCAGAGCAATCACAGAGCAATTACAGAGCAAACAAAGTATTGGAAGGTAGAATTGGAGATCTGTACGTAGGAATGGATGAAGATGAAGCAATCACAGAGCAATTAAAGATGAGACAAAATTACAGAGCAATCACAGAGCAATTAAAGATGAGAAGAACAGCAACAGGTTGCTTGTTCCAAAAGAAACGAACAATTGATTGAATTTCCAAAAAGATCCACATCCATCATGTTTCCCCCCTCTTATACACATTCAAACATGTGTATTTACATTGATACCCTTCCTACTCTAACGAACCTAACTACCTTTCCCTCCTCATTTCATCAATTCCATTGTTGATCCCATTACATCCTACTCAATTTATTACAGCCAGATTATTCATTCCACACTTCCATATTTTCCTTTCGTCTCTCTTTCCAACGAGCCATCTCATAGCAATATTCAATGCAAGGACACTCAAACTTGGGCTTATTCTTATACGAAATTTCCATATTCCGTTTCACTATAATTTTGAACTTATAACTTTGGATTCAAATATGGATTTTAACATCGGATTTGGATTTGTCCCAATTACAATCGATTCAATGCAAGTGGAAGCTCCCATATGAATAATTTGTAAGAAAGGTTACATGGACATGCATAGTAAAATATTTAAATAATAACATACCTAGAATGCTTCCCATAGATATAAAAACTTTTGTGTCCTAAAGTGAATAAGAACTTGTGTATGGGAACAAGAGTAGAATTTAGTTTATCCACAATCAATTTGTATGTCTCGCTTGAAAAACCATGGGTACATAAAGACAATATTAGGCATCTTCTTTCTGTCCTAAGTCCACATTCATTCACTCTATCAAAATACGTAAAGCGCAGAGTTATCAACATTAATATTATATATCTTTTTACATCACATTTAATCAACTTAGGGGAAGATGTGAAATTAAGAAAACTAAAATTTAATGACAATCTACCAAATAAGACAAAACCATGAATTAAACCTAGAGAATAATAACTCTTTCCCTAAAGTTACAAAGAGGCACCAGCCCGGGGCGACCCTTCTTTTAAAAAATCGGATTGGCCAGCCCATTTGACATCCCCAAACATCATGAAGAAGAAAATTAAAGTTCTAATGATGAGGTAGCTTTAAATTAATAGGCAAAAATAATAATACTTCTAAGGTATATGTTATTCAAAGATGGCTCCTCGATAACTCATAAGTATAAACATGACTCTTAAATTTATGTTGGTGAGTCGAACATATAGATCACTCCTCAATAAATATAGATGCACTTCATAAATAACTTTACAAATTCTACATTATATATACCCAAGCCTCTTGACCAAAATGTTATGTATCTCCAAACTCACAAGAAGATGGCAATGGGATCTTCTTCCACAAGTGTGAAGAATATCTCATTCATCCTCATGTTAGCCTTCCTTCTCTTTTCATGTTCCTCAGGTTAGCATATGCACCAAGTGGTTTGTACCTGAACTTCTTTCATTAGTTTTTAGAGGCTGTTTAGTATCAACTACTACTGATAGAAGAATATCATGGTTGTGATTTTCTTATTTAAACATAACTGTTCTCATCGTTGAATGTCCTTGTAATCCGACGACAATTTAATTTTAGCTTTCATAGTTGTACTACTTACTTTTAAGTGTGCTAGTATCATGATTAGTTTGGTTCTACCAAAAACTGATTCTTTTCAAATATTTCTGAACATGTAGCCGAGAAGGTGGACGCCAACCGTGTGAAAATTGGCACCTGCACTGGTCAGGACGATTGTAACCAGAGTTGTACTGAGAAGGGATATGCCGGTGGAATATGTGTATTTGTTTACCCTGACGGGTTATATTGTTTCTGCCAGATAGATAAATGAGGTGACTTATTAGGCCTAGCCGTTTTGTTGCTTCTTTCTATTGAAGCTTGCGCTGAATAATGTAGTTGAGCTATATATAGTTCGAATAATAATGTTATCAATGATCTTCTTAGTGCCGAATTTGAGTACCCAATAAACTTTTTATTTTGCTTTCCATTTAGTTTATGTAATTTTCATTTAATGTTTTTGAGCCAAAATCATCTCGTGCAATGTCGTAATATTTTCCTTCTGCACGGAAGGCAATAATATTACTGTTATAGAAGTTCACTCCATACGATCTCCGCATTTAAATATTCTCCATCGGACATACGCATTTAAATATTTTTTGCATGGGTTGGGATATCTTTGATTAAATTCTGTTGTAATGGGTTGCGATATTTTTTGATGAAACTTTTCCTTTAACGAAATATTTTCACCCAATCTCGGCTTCTGAGGGTGGAACATAGGCTTGGCTCGGCTCAATTGGCGTCAAATGAAGTCAGTCCGTTGGATTACCTTGTCAAATTCTATAAATAGATGACTGTAGTGATTAATATTATTATATACTCCCACCACCCCCCCTTGAAAATATTATATTATTTTCATATTTCAAAATTAAGCTCCTTAGTTATAAATGAAGTTAAAAAAAATTGGATATGTTAGGTAATATTAGGGAAAACCTGGTTCTATAGTAGACAAAAAAGAATTTCGGTGATGAAATTTATTTCAACCAAGGGAGGAGCCCGGTTCGCTTTGAGCTAAGCGATAAAAGACTGTACCATAGAAGGAAACAAGCCAAATCCCCTCTAACAGGAAGCCACTCGGTGTTTCAGGAGTTACTTAGCTGCTTAAGTGAAGTCAAAGCAAGAAGTGAAGGGCGCCTTTGCTTGCTTCCGTCGTGCTACGCTTCTTATCGCAACAAGCACTCTCACACTTATTCTGGCCCATTGCTAGCCCAAGCCTACCTTCTTTAGCTCATGACCAGCAGCTTATCCAACAGCCCACCATATAACAAAAAACCAGGTTGCTCTAAAACTATTTGTAACAGTTCAACCATTTGTTACGATCTAGCCCAAGTACAAACTAATATGCTAATTCATCTCTTCTAAAATGTTAAACCCCAAAAATAACATGATTATTTTATCTTGGAGCAAATCTTATATAATATTAAATTAATTTAATAATAATTCAAAGTTAACCTTCTTGGTTATAAATAAATGTGTTAAATTAGTTTGTATGGAACATCTTTTAGACTCTTTGACTGATCACGTGAGTCTAAAATACAATTTCATGAAGAGGGATTTGAACAACACATAAAAAAGATGGTTAGAGCTGTTATCAGACAATGAGATTGACAAAGCATACTACGAGGGTAAAACAAATCTGGTAGATAATGCTCTAAGCAGGAAGCCAGTTTGAGGCCCAAAAGGATTGGTAGTATAGGGTTGCACAGGAAGAAGACAAACAATTGAGTCAGGGCCTGGAATAGGGAACACACAAGGAATTGGTCAGAGATGTAAATGGATTGGTCAGACTACAAGGTCGATTAATTCTTCACAAGGTTTACACTTTGAGATGCGTAGTGCATCCAGGTGGAGTGAAGTTGTACCACAATCTCCGCCAAACTTATTGGTGGCTAGGAATGAAGAGAGAGGTGCACGACATTGTCACCAGATTTTTGGTGTGCCAGGAAGTAAAAGCTGAGCACATATATCCAGCTAGAATACTACAGCCATTGGAAACTCCAGAGTGGAAATGGGAGAGCATAGTGTACAACTTTATAGTCACTTTGCCTTAGACCGCCAACAATGGATGTGATATGGGTCATAGTAGATCGACTCACAAAGAGTACACACTTTATACCAATCGAGATGGATTACCCATTGACCATTTTGGCCACGCTATACAGAGATCATATAGTTAGGCTACATAAAGTTCCACATGAGATTATATGACACAGGGATCTGAGATTTACATCCCAATTTTGGAAGGCTTTCCAGAGATCTATGGGTCAGAATTGAGATTCATCATAAATTTTCATCCTTAGACAGATGGGTAGGCTGAGAGAACTCTATAGATTCTAGATTTGGAGGAAGTTAGGAAGAGTATCTACCTCTAGTAGAGTTTTCGTACAACGACAGTTATTAAGCCACAATCAAAATGACACCATTCGAAATACTTTATGAGATTTAGGACACGTAAAAAATTGGCATGATCGAGCGCATTGGACAAGTGGCTTATATAGACTAGAATTGCCGCTTCATCTATTAGCTATGCATGATGTCTTCCATGCATTGTTGCTGAAAGCATACCATCCAGGCAACTCTCACATTGTCAATTTTAGAGAGATATAGTTGCAATCAAACCTTACTTATCTTGAAGATGCAATCAAGATCATGGATCACCGAGTGAAGGTCCTTAGGAGGAAAAAGTTCCACTATAATGAGTGCAATAGACTCAGCAAGGAGTTGAAGAATCTACATGGGAATATGATGAATTGATGAAGAAGAAATACGCATAGATATTCGACCAACCAGCTTCACAATCTGGTACTATAATTAGATTTAGTTTTCAAATTATTGATGAGTTGAAACCTCCTTAGGTCAAATTTTGATGAAAATTAGAAGGTTGAAAAACCTCCTTAGGTACTATAATTAGAAGGTTGTAAAACCCGTGAGTCGAGTTAGAATTTTTATTAGCAAACAAGTCGGTTCAGCCATCGGTTCGAGTCGAGTTAGTTTCAAACATGTGTACTAAGTCCAAGCCGACCGCGTGTTTTGATCGATGAGGGTCAAGCGTACCCGAGTATATGATGATATTGTTAGAAAAATGATAAGAAATAAGTTATCAGAGTATATGACATTATGCCAGTTATTTTTTTATGTATTTGATTGTAGAATTATTTTCAAGCCTAATAATGAATTAGGATGCATTAGATAGTATTTTGGGTGGGTTATTACTTATAAAACATGTCATTTTGATGTTATTGAGTGCATTATATTTTATAGTATTTTCCATATTTTTTCTATATATATTTTTAAAATTTATTAGGAGTTAGCTATTATTTTTAACTGGAATTGAAGTTGAGTCAACTTCTAATTATGAGATTTCCACCAAACCCTTCACCACAACATTTCCTCCCCACATCCCAATTGCTACCCTGATTGCCGCCATGACACCACCTCCGGTCATTGCATCACCACCGGTCAACGCCACCGGCCTCCGCTGAAGCTTCGCTGAGCTATACCCCTCCTTCCCGGCTTTTTATGTTATTTCATGTTAGAATAAATCTTATATAGTATTTAATTATTTTTAATTTAATAATATTTACAGATTGTTTCTGACGAACTTCATTTATTGTATTTTGTTAACAGTCTTTTCGTCTTTTGTTAGTAGTTGTATTCTCAGAGAAAAATTAGGATAGTGATTCCGGATCTCTATTAGATAAATAGTGGAAAGTTACGTAAGAATTTCAATGATGAAATTTATAAATTTAATACTATCCAAAATGTTTAGTTCTAACATCAACAGCAGGGCTTCAGCTCTAAGAATGGGCAAGAGGGCCTCTCCATGGCTACGATCCAGCGATGGGACGTGGCAGTAGTACCTCTGTAAGCGAGGCAACAACTTGATGGCGTCGAAGGAGGGCTCACGTCTAGCACAAGTCTTCAACAACGATTGTCTCACAACAACAACGACTTTATAAAATCAATTTTTATATTCAATTGTGCACTTAGCCTACCTGAATATATTGAAATGCCCGAAAGATTTAGTGTAATTTAATTGGGATACTTGATATGCTAATCGAAAATACGATTTCGGTGAAATTATGAAAAATTACTTAACGTGTCAAGTAACCCAATGATAATTTTGTCATTGCAACCTTAATGTAAAGAACTAGAAAGATCCCGTGCCTGTAAATCAAATATTATCCCTATTAAAATAATTTTACATTGTTTCGTCAATTAAGATAATTAAGTAAATTATTATTTAACTTAGAATTTTAACAACATGATAAATTCACAACTAAATACGAGTGAACATATTATTATTTTAACTATTTAGTTAATTAATAAACTTGGCATGTGAAACGAGATCACCTGCACGTTCCTCTTAATGTCTTTTTATAGTTTCATTTCAACTATTATTAGATAGATTAGTCGGTAGATTTTACAAATCTAGGCCAACACAAGTATATTATTACATTTTATTATCCAAAATATAACAAACAACAAAATTTACATTTTTATCACAAAATCAACAAGAAAACTAGTATATCTATATGAGTAAATAATGATCTACCCATCTACATGCTTAATCACAAGATCTACATGCAACATCAATACTGTGCACGAAAAATGAAATGTACAGGGGAAGAGACATGTACCCTGTGGGGTAAAGAAGAGGAGGAAGAATACGAAGGAAGAGAAGGGAAAAGGAGGAGCAAACATGGGTGAAGATGCTAGACAGCTGCCAAGAAAGTAGGGCAGCTATGGCTAGGGCGGAGTGGATGAGAGGATGGGAGAAAAGGGGAAAACGAGGGACTGATGAAAATGCTGCCCTGACGCCAGTGCAAGGGCGCCTTGGGTGCTCCTCAATCCTGAGCCCAGGCAGGTTCGCTTCCACGTGTGGTGGTGGAGTGGAAGGGCACCCTAGGCACCTTTGCACTATACCCAGGCATGCACACATGTATGTGGGCAGGCAGAAAGGCACCATGAAGGCATCCTTAAGCGAGGCACAATTCCGTGACATGTAAAAAAGAAGGAAAAAGAGTGAAAGGAAGGAAGAGAAAGAAGGGAAAAGTCTTTTGAAGGCTCCTAGGCTCAACTATAGCTAAGAGGTATGTCCGAATGCATAAGACACAACTCTAAACTCAATGCCACACAAACGTAAGACACGCACAAAACAGGCATGTACACGACCCGTATCTACACAACACAACCAAACAAATACAAACCATTGACTTGGTAATTGGTGCCAATGAGTAAACTCAACGGTAAATGCGCCCAATGCCCAAGCCTAGAACAATGCACTCGGAACCACCTAGCACCAGACCGATCGAATAGAAGAACAATGCACTAGGAACCAAGTAGCACCAGAATCGAATCGAGCTGACTGCATGCTACCCAGATCAAGCCAATAGCAAACTATACGTAAATAACTAGGTCAGCAGGCAAGGTTTTACAGTTAATGTAATATCATGTCAAAATACTTTGTCATCAAAATTTTTCACATGGTCCACTGTGATAAAAATACTTGACATTCTCCTTACAACTTCCACAGCCATCATAAAAACATTGCTATCTGTTCTATTTGGAGATAACTAAAATGTCAAGACCAAAATCACTTCATTTGAAAAAAAAAACCCATGATTATCTTGCTCCATAAACATGGTAAACATAAATATAAGTAGAGTGTGTTGACAAGAAAATACTCTTATATTGAGAAAAACAAATGCAAAATACACAAACTCTCCTTTTCTTCTCCAAACAACCTCTCCACACTCAATTCTAAATTCTTACAATGTAGAAGCTTTGCTTCTGGTTTTCCTCTCTTATTTTTCCTTGTGTATATCATACAATGAGAGGGGGTATTTATACTAACTTAAGATCAATACAAACCACAAAAACACACCTAACACATACCTAACATTGACTTCTACATTCAACAAAAACCACACCTAACATATACCTAACACTGACTTGTAATTTATCATGTGTAAAACATTAGAAGCTTCTTTGAATTAAGCTTCATTATTTTGGATTGAGTTTTATAAAACAAGTTTATATTTCAACACTTCCCCTTAAACTTGTTTTATAATGCCAAGTGCATTTCTCAATCTAATAAAATCTTCTTTCTTCAATGGCTTAGTGAAGATTTCGGCAATTTGATCTTGAGACTTCACATATTCCAGTTTCACATCTTGTTTCGTAATGCATTCTCTTATGTAATGATATCGAGTATCGATGTGTTTACTCCGATCATGATACACTGGATTCTTGGCTAAAGCTATTGCTGACTTGTTATCGACATGAATCTCTGTTGGTTCCATTTGTGACATGTTCAATTCCTTCAATAAATTTCAGAGCCAAATTTCATGACTAACACATGTTG
>JAVDBV010078339.1:0-10479 GCA_032619315.1 Piper longum
CTATAGATCTTTAACTTGGGTTAACCATTTTAAAGAAATGACTTAGGCCCATTACGTTGTACTTTGAGTTGGGTCGTTACAAATGGTATCAGAGCCAACCTGGTTCCGTATTAGATGGTGGGCTGGACTAGGGGCGTTGGCTTGGCTGTCGGACACGAACCAAAAGGTCGTGGGCTGGGGGCCAAGTGCAGGGACGTTGGCTAGGTTGTCGGTCATAGACTAAAAGGACGTGGGCTTGGGCTAGTAACGAGCCAAGTATAGGAATTTCGGGGACGAAATTTCCTAAGGTGGGTGGATTGTGAGATCCCTCAATTTAGTCCCACATCTAATACCTACCGGGCTAAGATCCTATTTATAAGTGAGAATGGACTATAGATCTTTAACTTGGGTTTAACCATTTTAAAGAAATGACTTAGGCCCATTACGTTGTACTTTGGGATGGGTCGTTACAGGTTCAAATGACCCAAAGAACCACAATCTCTCCTCAAGTCTACAGGGACTCGTATTGAACTTTGACAGTGTCCTCCGTTCTTCAGTGGTGTATGACCTGCCGTCCCATACCGATTTGTAATACTAATCTTAACTCACATGACTACTACCGTTGTGGTTGACTCTCAAGCAAAGCTATAAGTCGAGATGAGCATACACCGGTATCCCTCTATCTAGTCAACATGATCCGGTAAGACTGAAGTCTCTGCCTGCATCGCTCCCAATCTTGGGTGAAGTTGTCTCCTCCGAAGGGGTCTGTCATCGGCTACCTGCACTGTAAGTCCTAAATTGTACCATAAAGATACCTTCTATACTCGGGGCAAAGGCTCAATCATATGTCTCAAGGTAAGGACCTAATTATCCTGGCGAAGCACAGGGAAAACACTCTCCCTAATGGACACTCCTTCATTAAACCCATCATCTAAGCCAAAATTCTAATGCGACTCAAATTTCTCTCTAGCTAGGCCAAACTCTAAATGAGTTAAGCTTCGTATCTGATCATTTACTAATCATCTAATCTGTGGACCCTGACTGTGGGTCACGTGTACGCTTACTGAACAATCTGACCACTATGGTCATTCTATCTGGATATCATACTGTCTTGTTCTCGTACTCTATCCATATAAATCCATAGAAGACTCACTAGCACTGTCTACTAATCATCTGACCTGTATACCTTGGCTATAGACCATACGTACATTTTCACGTTGGCTAAATAATCTTTCTATTGTGACCATCCCACCTGGAGGTCATATTGGCTCATTCTCTGATTTTGCCCATATGCATCCATATAAGACTGTCACTAACACTATCTTACAATATACATCTAACCTAAGGATCTCAGGTCAAGGTGATGGTATGCAAGAAGGCTAGTGAAGTCAATCATGTGCCATCACATCCAAATAATTCCATTGTGCCAAACTTTCCTCTGTTTGGTTAATGTTACTTTAGTTGTACGTTGTCCTCAATCTATGACCCAACTTTGCTCTCAATGTTGTGACATGCGGTCTCTATGCAAAGCTAAGAAATCCTCAAGTAGTTGTCCACTTGTAAGGTGAGATAGCCACTTGGCCCTTACATCCACAATAACTGCTCCACTTGGTCGGCGCTAGTACAATGAACGGGCAGTGGGTGTGTATCACGTATGGTAGTCGTGCATATTCGATTGGTGGTACTGCATCACAGATGATGGTTGTGCTACTCAGATGGTGGTTGTGTAACTCGGAAGGCGGTTGTTCTATTCGGATGATGGTTCAGCAACTTAGAAGGTGGTTGTGCTACTTGGACGGTGGTTGTACAACTCGGACGACAGTTGTGTTATCCAACTGCTGAAGTCAGATTCTGATCATGTACGTCATGAACTCATTATTGTCTTTGGCACGTTCATCTTCATGTGTCTATTTTTCCATAGATAGCTGCTATCAACTCGGTTTAGGTTATCCAACAATGTATATCTGATCAGGAGGGGTCTTGATCATAGTGGTAACATGTGCAATGGTGAGACAATGTTAGCCTACACTATCTCTTGCAATCTAGGGTGACTGCTGACCACTGACCGGTTCTCAATAGCCATCACTGATCTGGCCCAAGTAGACAAAGTGAAATCTTATCAATAGTCAAAATCAGCGGTCAAAGATAATCTCACTTATCCTTATTTTGTCAATGCCTCTATCTATTAAAGAGCGTCCAATAATTTTGTTAAGACAGACATACACCAGAGGAAGAGGAGGAAGCGGGGAAATATCAATGAGACTGTAGATCCACCTCTCCACTCATCCTCATCCACTACTATCTCCTTGAAGTGGTTCATATCAAGTCATCTATCCAATCTTTCATTTGTGCTCCAAGTACCTTAGTGCCTCCACTATCATAACCACATCCTTCATCCACAAGGATCTGTCTGAAGGTCTATGTTCCTTACTGTAGACCTCAGACTATACCAAATGGATCTATTTAAGACACTCAACAATCCATGTTCATTTGTAATGTAACTACGTGAATATCTCTGTACTCCAGGCTTCATAATTATTTTAACTCTTATAAGTTTGTCTTTCAATGTACACCATGTCCTAAGGAAGGACTGATCTGGTGACATGCGAAAAGATGGGCAAGTGCTCCAGTGTGGTTGCCAAAGTTCTAGGTATTCTCGGTCACCATCCAACACAACTTCAGCTAACTAAGCATGTGGACACTATAAGTCGTCCAAATCACAGGCAGAGTAAAAGCAAAGGCATATCTCAGAGCTTATCACGACATTCCAAGAAGATCCTTATTGGTGTATATTAAACCATGATCTCATCATATCTATCTCATAAGTCCTCTATAATTGCAAGAACCTAAGCATGCACTACTTAGATCTTAGTGATCTCACCATCTGAAATAGTAAGGAAAAAAACGAAAGAAACTACCTGTTGACTTGGCTAAGGACAGCTCCACACACTTGGCCCAAAAAAAAAGTCTTCCATCTCAATAGACCAAGACATGGCTCTGATACCAATTTGTAACACCCCAATTTCAGTTCACTTAAGAACCGAATCAGAAATGTTATGATTGAGTCGAGTCATGTTTTAAGCTCATAGTCGATACGACTCGATTGATCAAATAGATCGAAATAACCTTCTTCGTGTCATGAGAATGGAAGACATTGTCAAATAAACAATAAAATACATCAAATATAAATAAATGCAAGAAAGAAAATCTTATGTTGAGCTCAAGTGTGTGTAGCATTTATCTGTCCCTTCGCCGAGGTCGATACAGGATTTGCGAGACCTACATATATTATAAGAAAACTGTCAGTAACGAATGTTACTGGTCCGAAAAATAACTAATACAATGTGGCAAATTGGTATTCCATTACCCACGAAAATATATAAAACTTCAAGAATCCCTCACACATAAGCAAACATAATTAAACAAATGCCGACTCGCATACACGACTCATAATCATAATCATACATACATACAGCGCTTATGCCCTCACACCTTCTATATCACCCGCCACTGTATTCGAGTGGCAAACGAAACAATTAAGGTAGTGCCACATATTCTGGAAATACGCAGCATTACGTCACCATCATACACCCGCACTACCTCATGGTTTGAAGGAGTACTTGCACGGTCCATACATATCTCCGTACCACTCATTCTCTTATTCGTGAAATCCGTAAAACAACGCGTACTTATATAATAGGCTTAGGGAAGAGGCTGATATCATACATTTCTGGAGCTTAAGTTCGAAAACTAACAAGGGATCTCATCCTTGTAGTTTTATTAAACATGTGTAAAAACATGGCTAAATGGCCTGACATCGGAAGGATCCGATAAAACGCTTTCGATGACATCCTACGTCTAAAATACGATTAAACCATACACACAAGGAGTCAAGTAGAGAGGGAGAGAGTCCTACAGACTTGTGGTCCAAGCTCCAAGCGTATCTGCACAGAGGAAGCCTACATCGGAACCCACTGCTAAGTAAAATACTAACATCCCGATATGATGCATGCTCGTGGTGTGTGCTTATATAATGAATACATCCTAATAAAGGAAGCAATGCTAACAAAATAATTAAACACTTGACATTCAAACCAAGACATAATAATAAATAATAATAAATAAATAAATTAACAAACAAAATACATTCGTAGATAACTAGATAAATCATAAGTACATAAATATGAACAATAATCTAATAATAAAATAATAATATTATATAAATATACACGTAAGCACGAGTAATTATCAATATATCTTCGTGTTAATAAAAATATAAATAAATAAATAAGTCTATTATAATTCAATAAATAAATTAATAAATAAACAAATACTTAATATTAATTTATAATGACTATTAATAATATCACATTGGTACAACACAACAATACATAATTAAATATAAATAAATAATGACATACACATCATGAACAAATAAAATAAATAAATAAATAAATAAATATATATATATATATATACACACACATCATGACAAATATTCATAATTAAATATAATGTTAATAATAACAAATAATCATATAAACATTTATCATATATGATAAACATATAAATAAAAAGAAATAAATAATAATGAATAAACAATTAAATAAAATAATAACTAAAGAAAATTCATCATAACATTCAATCATGTTAAATAATGTGAATATTCATCTAAACTAATATAAAAGTTCTTGAATTACCAAAAATGGCGCAAGAACGGACAAAAACGGTCCAAAATGAGCTGAACCGGACCGAACCAAGCTGAACCTGACCGAATGAAACTAAACCAGACCAAACCAAATGAGCTGATCCAACCCGGTCTGGAAAATGGTTGGGTTGGCTGGGAGGATCGCGGACTCGGTTGCTGGCTAGTGGACATGATCGCGGGCAGAGTACACGGACGCCCGTAAGCGGGTAGGACGGGGGCGGCGGTGCCCGTCGCCGAAGAACACTAACGGCGGCGCGGCTGGGGTGACCGCATGGTGGTGGCGATCGGAGGAGTCCAGCCATTGGCTGGCCGAAAATCGGCCGGAAACAGGCGGCATCGCCGCCGTGTGTTGCGACGTCGCCGACGGTGATCGCGGTCGTGGTGGTCGTCATGGGTTGTCTCAAAATGTAGATCTTGGTGAGATGAAGTGGTGGGGGTGGTCAGACTTGCCGGTGGTGGCTCGCCGTCGTACCGATGATGTGGCCGGAAGCTGGCTGGGGTGTCGCTGGCGGCGAGTCGAAGTGGTGGCGACGTAATAGTAAAATATTTCAAATTTGTGGAAACTAGTGGAAACCAATGCGTGAAGATAAAGCTGAGTGGGCGGCTGAAATCTCGCCACGTGGCATGATCTGGTCATCAAACAACTCGTGACCTAGTGCGACCCACCAATGGGTATATACATCATAGATATGGACGGAAAGTTTGGATCGAGTCCTTCCGAATTGGAAACTGACTCGAGTCCTAAAATTGACTCTATAGGAGGGAATCGAGGTAAGAAGACTAAATGGGCCTCGAATACTGAACTCAATCAAACTGGGCCCACAGGGGCATAAATGGAGTGATATGAAATTCCTATGATGCATGCAAATGATGTACCCATAAAATCCCAAACGGATACTCAACGCCACAACGGCCTAAATCTAGGCCTAAAATCCTGTCTAACACATACAAACAAATCCATATACCTGAGTATACACTGATAACTCGTGATCTTATTATCTACATGTCTTGCATAATCAGCCACTATAACATGCTCATACAGCCATATAGGCCCATACTCACCATCTGAAACTAGTTTGGCTCGATCTTGCTCAAACCAACTCGATATTGACCCAAATAGGGCAAAACTCAAATCGGGTAAAATCCTAACCCGAAAATGGGGTTTTACCCATAGTGACCACCAGTCACAACATTTTGAGAAGAGTTGGGTCAAAGATTGTGGAAAAGATATAGTTACAGTAACATCATCTAAGTAGAGGAAAGTTAGGCACAATAGAATTTTTTAGATGTAATGGCACATGATTGACTTCACCAGCCATCTTGCCTACCATCACCTTGATCTGACATCCTTGGGTCAGATGTGTATTACAAGATAGTGTTAGTGAATACCTTATAGGGATTACTTGACAGTGTTAGTGAGTCTTTTAGGGATATATATGGAAAGAATTAGAGAACACAATAGTATAGTATCTAGATGGGATGACCATGTGGCCAGATTGTTCAGTCAGTGTGGCAGCATACGTGTGACCCACATTCAGGGTTAGACATATCAAATGGTTAGTAGGTGATTAGATACGCAGCTTAACTCATTTACATTTTGGCCTAGCCAGACAGAAATATTTGATTCTTATTAGAATTTTAACATAGACGTTGGGTTCAATGAAGGTGTGTCCTTCAGGGAAAGAGTGGTTTCCATGTGCTTTGCCAACACAATTAGGTTCTTACCTTGAGACATAAGATGAAGCCCTTACCCTGAGTATCGGAGGTACCTTCATGGTATTGTTTAGGATATATAGTGTAGGTAGCCGATAGCAGACCAATATGGAGGAGACAACTTCACCATGCTTGGGAGGGACGTAAATAGGAACTTTAGTCAAACCAAACCACGCTGACGAGATAGAGGGACACCAATGTGTTTTCATCTTTACTGATAGCTTTGCTTGAGAGTCTAGCATAGCAGTAGTAGTCATGTGAGTTAAGATTAGTGCTACAAATCTGTACAGGACGGTAGGTCACACACGATTGAAGAACAGACAAATCAAGTGTAAAAACCCCAATAATAATAATAATAATAATAATAATAATAATAATAATAATAATAATAGTAATAATAATAATAATAATAATAGTAATAATAATAATAATTTCCTTAGACGGGAAAGGTTGTATGGCCAGGAACGAGTCCTAAATATTATTAAAATTTTAGGTGAATAGATTTTTAGTTATCAATATGATAGTCATTTTTTTAAAAATGGTGTAACCGCCTGGTTACAATTAATAAGTTTATTCCTATAAATCTTATTTCAATCATTTAGCATACTTATCTTAATTCCCGCCTATCGAGTCAGTTTTAACGTCGAACTCTCTTGATCTAAGCTTTTTGCCTATAGGTATATTAAATATACCTATAGTGTGTCCCACTAGACCAAGAGTTGTCGGAAGTTCAGATTGTGCCACGTAGCAAGATCTAAGCTATCCACGTCTACCTAGGGTCAACATATTATTTTCCAAATCTAGATCTCCCACAATTTCATTGAGTTAACGCTGCCGCCACTTTGGTTCACCACCGGCGAGTCACCACCTCACCCCCGGCCAGCACACTGGCAACCCATGACTGACTCATGCCCAGCTTTTCAGCCAAACCTCTCATGACCACTGGCACCATCACAGTCACCGCCTACGACGGAGTTTTTGGAGCCGGTCAACGCCGCCACTGCCACCATTGTGGGCTATTTTCCGGCGTTGGTGATCCACCATCTGTCAATCCGACCACCCCGATGGCTTCCTCTCATCTAAATCTACATTTTGATACCACCCATTACCATCGCCATGGCCGTGATTGTCGCCGGCGATGCCACCGCCCACAACGAAAATTCCCTACCTCTACGGCCAATTTTTGCCAGCCCGTGGCCGGACTCTGCCAGTCATCACCACCAATACCTCTGCCATCACGCTCCATGTCGATCCTTACCGGCCAAGTTTGCATCCGCCTGGTTATGCTCGTCCACTAGACAATGCCATGTTCGAGTCTGCCAGTCCAATTCTGGTCCGCCCAATCAACCCAAATCATTTTCCACACTGGGTTGGTTTAGGCCATTCAGTTTGGTCTGGTTCAGATTGGTTCGGTCTGGATCAGCTCGCATTCAGTCACTTCTCGACTGTTTTTGGTTACTCGAGAACCCTTACGATAGTTTCGATGCATAATCACATTGTTTAATATGTTTAAATGTTATGAATATTTTTGTTTATTTATTTAATTTTATATTTAATTTGTAATATCCCAATTTCGGTTCACTTAAGAAGTGAATCATAAATGTTGTAATCGAGTCGAGTCATCTTTAAAGCTATTGGTCGATACGACTCGATTGATCAAATAGATCAAAAAAACCCTCTCGGTGTCAAAAGAATGGAAGACATTGTCAAATAAACATCAAAATACATCAAATATAAATAAATGCAAGAAAGTAAATATTAGGTTGAGCTCAAGTATGTGTAGCATTTACTGTTTTCCCACCAGAGTCGATACAGGATTTGCAAGACATATATATATATTATATGAAAACCGTCAGTAACGAATGTTATTGGTCCGAAAAATAACTAATAGAAACTGGCAAATGGGTATTCTATTACCCACAAAAACTTAGGAAACTTTAAGAATGCCTCACACCGGGCAGTAAGCAAACATACTTAACAAATGCCAGCTCGCATGACATACATATAGCGCTTACGCCCTCACACCTTCTATATCACCCGCCACTGTACTCAAGTGGAAAAAGGAACAATTAAGGTAGTGCCACATATTCTTGAAATACGACATTACGTAGCACCATCATACACCCGCACTACCTCATGGTTTGAAGGAGTACTAGCACGGTCCATACATATCTCCGTACCACTCATTCTCTTTTCGTGAAATCCATAAAACAACGCGTACTTATATAATATGCTTAGGGATGAGGCTTGTATAATAAATTTTTATAACTAAAGTTTGAAAGCCAACAAGGGATCTCATCCTCGTAGTTTTATTAAACTTGCGCCGAAAACACGGCTAAATGGCCCGACATTGGAGGGATCCGATAAACCTCCGCCGATGCCGTCCTACGTATAAAATACGATCAAACTCTACACAGAAGGACTCAACAAAGAGGAAGAGAGTCCTACGGACCTGTGGTCAAAGCTCTAAGTGTTTATGCACATCTACAGCTAGCTCGGACTCCGAAGCCTACATCGGAACCCATTGCTAAGTAAAATATTAAAATCCCTATACGATGCATGCATGTGGTGTGTGCTAATATCATCAATACATCTTAATAAATAAGACGGTACTAAATAAACTTACAGTTAAACATACATCACATAAATCGAGACATAACAATAATAAATAATAAATAACAAAGAAATAAATAAATTCTTAGATAGTTAAATAGTAATAAATGCATAAATATAAATAATACTTTAATCACAAAATAATATTATAATTATACAATACAAGAATATATAATGACATACAAATACATAATAACAAAGATGAGAATAGATAAATAAATAAATAAATATATAAAATTTAATTATCATAAATAAGACTAATATTAATAAGTAAATATATAATTATTAATGATAAAAAATAAATAATTAAATAAATAATTTACTAATCTTTACTATTCATGAAAAATATTAATATAAATATTAAATATTCTGAGATATGACTAAATACGTGTAAATAATAACATGAACAAGAAAATAATTAATAATCAATTAATTAATCAATAACAGATAAACTTGAATAAAAATAATACTTATGAATAAAGATATTATCAATAAAAATAATTAGTCACATAATCATTCATCATAGTTAACAAATATATAAATAATAAGAAACTAATACTAATGAACAAATAAATATATAACCAAAATAATTAATAACAAAATACTCATAATATCCAAACATGTTAAATCATGTGAATATGCATGTAAACTAATGTAAGGGCTTTCGAATTACTGAAAACGGTAGAGAAACGGCCACAAATGGATTGAACCAGACCAAACAAAGCTCAACTAGACCGAACCTAATGGGCTGAACCAACCCGGTCTGGGTTACTTGGAAATGGGCTGGGTTGGGTAGGCTTATGGACATGATCATGGACACGGATATGGCTGGCGGACTCGAGCATGACCAGGCGGATGATGTCACAGCTTAGCGTACATGGTCGTAGGCAAGCGGACCACGAACCGAGTAAACGGGCCGACATGGGAGGCGGTGTCTGTCGCCGGAGAACGGCCACAGCGGCGTGCCTGGAGTGGCCTCCGGTCGGGATCGACAGAGGAGAGGACGACGAGGGTAATTGTAACGACCCGCCATATTTCACAATAATTGTGGCCTAGCTGGCTAGGTGTTACTTAAACAACTACTAAATTACTGAATTATAACAGTTAAACATCAACATAAAAATATTGGTTTCCACACAGTCTAGGACCGTTTCCCAGTAGCCACACTTATTTCTCAAAATAAAATAAAGGAGTCTTCTTCTTTATCTTGCTCCATGCTCTGGTTGTCAATGGCCTTCTCATACCTAATCTCGAATCTGGACACCTGCGGAGGCAATTCCGCGTTAGTGATAAAAACGATAAGTCATATAATAGATAAAACAAATCAAGGACAATCCCCTAGTTCCTTATGTCCAGTGTATATACAGTGGAACGATACCGCTCTACTCCAAAATAATACGGAGGATGTATCCGCAGCGATCCGCACACCCCGACCGTAGCCTTTTTGTGGGGAGGCTACCACTACC